>PVJH01041547.1:0-14886 GCA_004026705.1 Nesogale talazaci | reverse complement strand
TTTTTTTTTTGGGGGGGGGGGTATCACTGCCTCTGGTGGTCGTGGGCGCTACCCAGTGCCGCTCCTGAGAGCCGCCGCTGGATTTGAACTGCCAAGCCCGCAGGCCGCAGTCCCGCACTCAACCACTTACGCCACTGGGGCTCAGCCCCTATTTCAAACTTTTTCATAAGACTTTTCCATACATCAAAACCTCAAAGTCAGTGCTACTAGATTGACTCCAACCTATGGCAGCCCTAGAAGACTGGGCAGCACTGTCCCTGTGCGTTCCCGAGACCGTAGCTCATCATTCTCCCTGAGAGCCACACGTGGTTTCAAACCTTGATGTGAGCAGCCCTAAGAGGAACCATCATATTACCAAGGTTGCTCTAAGAGACCACAGCATCGTATAAAAATAATTCTCATATGTACTCCACTCTGCCATCAAGTCGATGCCGACTTCTAGGGACCCTTTGGACAAGACAGAACCACTCCTACGAGTCGGAGACTGTAACTCTTGACAGGGGTAGGAGGCCCTGTCTTTTTCTCATGGAGCACCTGGCGCTTTCTTAACTGCTGACCTCACAGTAAGCAGTCCAAGGCGTTACCATTGCCCACCGTGGCTTCCCTGTATGTACAAGGAAACCCAAAACAGACGTGGCTGGCTTTTTGCAATATTTGCTCTATTGAGGTGGTCTGGAACTGCGCCCACAGCATTTGAGATACCTGCACCTTCCTTTAAGTAACTCTGTTCCTATGTCTTATATGAATAAAATAAAGACCTAAGCTTACCGGCGTGCAGAAGTCTAAAGTGTTTTATACCTAACTGGCAAATGTTTTAACTGCTGAATGGACTAACAGGCTGATCATTTATTAAATGAAATACTTAGAATGTAAAATGAACGAATGGCTACATTGCAACAAAATGAGTGAATGTCAGAAGACACTGAGTGGGAGATGACACAGATGACTCCATTCACAGGAATATCTAAAAGAAGCAAAACGAATGAATGATGGAAAGTTAAGTCAGAATAGGGTATGTACTGACTCTGGGCATGGAGGTGAAAGTGGATATTTATAGGGGCGTGTATTAATTCAAGAGCCCTAATGGTAAGGGCTGAGCTGCTAACATCAAGGTGGGTGGTTCAAACCCACAAGCCACTCCTCTAGACAAGGATGAGATTGTCTGCACCCATACAGGTTTATAGCCATGGAAACGCTATGCAAGGTTGCTGCGAGTCAAAATCAGCTCCACAGCACTGGGCCCGGGTATTGTTTTCTGCATTGGTTAAAACTCATCAGGGCTGAGCCCCGGTGGCGTAGTGGTTGTGCGCGGGACTGCGGCCCACTGGGACGGAGGTTCAATTCCAGCAGTGGGGCTGGGCCTCCTACTCCCACCACCGGAGAGCAGTGATGCCCTCCCCCCCAAAAACAAAAACAAACAAACAAACAAACAAAAAAAAGCCAAACTCATCAGAGAGCATTTAATACTTACTATATGTAAGCTGTGGATCGAGGGATGAATAAGTAGATGAGATAAAGTATGGTAAGTGTTCATTACATGAGGGGACCCCTCAGTAGGCTGACTGACCCAGTGGCTACAACAATGGGCCCAAGCCAACAAGGATCGACAGCACAGGCAGTGCTTCAGTTGGTTGTACACAATAACACCATGACAACGAAGAGCAGCTTCCTCCATTCTCCATTCTATTTTGTCCCCAATGACTGAAATGGCAAGAAGAAACATGCTTTCTTTTACCAAACCTCTTGCCGTGTTACATACGGAGGTTTGTGGCAATTGACATTTTATCGTGTCATCTCCCCAGAGAAAGCAAAGTCCTGGTGCTTGGAACCACAAGCAGTCGTTCCACAGCAACTGGGAGCGCCTGGTGTTAAATGGGAGCAGCCACGGGGACGCCTACTGCCCCCGCAGGTGCTCGGAGGCACCACCGATGGGGTGGGCCTTTGCACAACAGAAGAGGGTGCAAGAACTCCTCCCTACCTCACTGGCCATGTAGGTGTAGAGAACTTTGCCTTTGATGACAAACCAGAGCTTCTTCCAGTGTCTCTTGCCTTTCTTATACCGGTTGAGATAGCCACTGATGGCCGAGCCCTCTCCGGAGGCAGCCACCTGAGGGAGACAAGCAGAGTGGGTCAGGGGCTCAGGTGGTGGGGCACGGTTCAAAGAGCGAAGAGGACATTTACACCAGCTGTCAGCACTTACACTGCTCTGCGATCTCACGCTTGACAGATAGTGACTTTTTTATAAATCAAATGGACCCATCAGCACCCTTTTTTTCCCAATAGCATATGCTCACATTTTGGTCATTTTTGCAGTATCTCCAATCTTTAATGGTGTGATAACATTATATACATTGGGAAATAGACTGGTGTGATTCATTTTATTGGGTGGTCTTCCAGGTATGCCTCTATCTGATTGAGGTCTCAGGATCCATCAAGTACCAAAGCCAGTAAAATTGCACTTAATGTACGGTGACCAAACGTCCTGCTGTTTAACAATTTAACAACATCCCGCGGCATTTTAAAATTAAAATAAACATATTACAATACTATGTTTGCGTTCTATGGAAATTTTTGTTGCTTCATATAGACCAAATTGTTGCTCCATATAGACCAAATTTTTAATCAAGAACTCCACCCCACCCTATCCCCGGTCAATGGTATCCTGCTTAAAATCTGGTCACTTTACCTTAATGGTCTCATGAAATGAAGAGGCCCTAGTGGCACTGGGGGCTGTGAGTTTGGCTGCTAACTGTGAGGTCCGCAGTTGAAAACCACAAGCCCCTCCTTGGGAGAAAAAGGAAGCTGTCTACTTCCTTAAAGATTTACAGTCCTAAAATTTGAGTATACTGTTGCTTGCACAATGCTTGAATATGTTCTAACAGTTGAATTGCACAACACGTGAATTATATGTCAATAAAACTTTTTAAAAAGCTCTACAGTCCTGGATACAGGGGCAGTTCTATTCTGTCCTATAGCGTCAGTATGAATGGACATCAACTCGATGGCAGTGAGCTCTGGAAGTTTGAAACCGGGTTTCTGAATATGTAAACAAAGCTATCTTCCGCAGTGCCGCCTCTCAAAAACTGAACAAACTCATGCCATTGAATCGATTGTGAGTGACAGTGACCCTAGAGGTCAGGGGAGAACTGCCCCTGTGGGTTTCTGAGACTGCCCTTCAGTGGTGCTTAAAATGCCTGTGACTTGGAAATACTCACGTGGGACATTGTTGGGAAAGCTTATATATCCATGGGGACGCAGTTGACTACACTTGACATGTAATCTAGTCCTGTTTGCATCTAGCAAAAAAAAAAAAAACGATTCCTAGTTTGCAGAATGAGTTCAGCCCATTCTGAAGTTTCCCACAAAGAACTCCATGGCCCTGAGCAGCTCACCCTGGGGCCTAAGATCCCCTGGTGGAGGGTGGTCAGTTCAAAGAACAAGCTTCCTTGTGGTCTGTGGACAGCCTCGAGGCTTAGTAGTGCGGTGGCATGCTCTTTGGGAATGTACTGGCAGCCCTGTAAGATCTCGGGAGACTTAGCCTAGCAGGGCAGAGGGCCAGTGAGAGGCCTGTTTGAGAGCACAGAGAAGGACAGCCCTGGCTGAGCAACTGTCTCCCGAGCATCGCTCACCTGAATAACCCTAACCTGTTGACTTCCCTAACAAGTTAGATACATCGTAATGAGCATGGCCTATGAGTTGTGTGCCCATTGCAATGAAACATTAATCCAGTCACCGAAGGCAAGTGCTTTGCGAGGGACAGCGGTGTCGGAATAAGGGTGCAAAGAGATGGAGGGTGGGGCCACTCTCACCCTGCCTGGTGGCAATCAGCTCTGGAGGCCAGGGGTCGTCCGATGTGGGCCCCATGCTGTTCCTTCAATCATTTTAAAAGCTCACCACGGAGCACAGTTTTACTCTGACAGATACAGGTTGCCAGAAGGTGGTGTTGACTCAATGGCAACTAGGTTGGGCCCTGCCTCCTGCCACCAGTGTCATTTAGTCACGCCAGGAGGCAGGCTGGTTTCAAGACCTGGAAGAAGAGACCAGGCCCTCTGCAGCTCAGACTTCTCAGTGTGGAAGAGACCAGGTCAGGCGGGCCTGGGGGGATTGGAGGAGCGTCAAGTCTGACCCAGTTCACCCAAAAGGACTCCCAGACCTCCCAAATTTGCTCCCGTGCACCTGCCTCACCTCAGCCAGGGCTGAAGGGACTTTCTTGGGTTTCTTGAAGGTTGAGGAGTTGATGCTGTGGAATACTGATGAGAAGGCACTGCTCGAGAAGCGGGGCGAGGACAGGGGGAAGCTCATGCTCACGGGCCGCTCTGTAACCAAGAGAAGGTGAGCATGGGGGAGGAAGTGAGCAGCAACCAGGCACAGACAGCACACACCTCTCTGTAAGACCAACCCCCCTGGCCCGCCTGACATCTGAAGTAGCCTCATTGATGATGAAATGGGACTGGACAGGTAGTACCCTCCCCTCTAACTCAAGCCAGGGAAGCTTTCCCAGGGGGTTGGTTGTCCTCTTCTCTAGGCCTTAGAGCACGGACAGGCTGAGGCTGGGCCTCGGGGAGTGAAGGCTCGAGCCTTGCTCTCCCCTCTAGTCCAGTCCTGCTTGGACAAAGCCTCCCTCTCAAGTGCCCACTGGGCTGCTTGGGACTCTTCCCCATCTCTGGACCAGCAAACACGTGACTGTCCATCCCAGCCACCTTAGTTCCCAAAAGGGGGCCAGACAACACAGGTTGACAGGACACTTCAAAAAAAATTTAGAGGGGAGAGAACATTAGAGCTGATAAAGACCATGTATATGTCACTCTTTAGAAATGACTTAACTATGGAAGTGTATGACATATGAATATTATATCAAGAAAACTACTAAAAAGCCAAATTTGACCTATGATTACCATGGGTGGAGAAGGTAGGGGGCACTGACCTCATTTTAATGGTAGTGGAACAATTTGGGCTATCAATGGTTGTGCAACAGGGAGAGCATGATCAATGGCACTGAATTATACAAGTAGAAGTCTGAGAATGTTGTATATATTATTGCCAAAATTGAAAAAAATTACATGAATAACATATACATGGGGGAAAAGAAAATGTTCTAAAATTGATTGTGGTAAAGATTGTCCCATTCTTGATATGGTTGAACTATTGAATTGTGGATGAAATTCCAATAAAATTGTAAAAAAAAAAAAGGAGCTGATAAGCCCTGGTGATACAGTGGTGAAACACTCAGATGCCAACCAGAAGGTTGGAAGTTCGAACCTGTCGCCATGTGGGAGAGAGATGGGGAAGTATGTTTCTGTAATGCTTACAACCTGGAGAACCCTAAGGTGCCATTCTGCTCTAGCCTGTAGGACAACTGTGAGTCAGAACTGATTTGATGGCAATGGTTTGGGTTTTATGGTCAAGTAAGAGTAGGAGGAAAAGCCTGCTGATCTACATCTGAAAATCAGTCAGTAAAAACACACTGTCTGGTAGTGTGTTAGAACAGTGGTTCTCAACCTTCCTAATGCCACGACCCTTTAATAGTTCCTCCCATAATGGTGACCCTGTATGTGGGCAGACCTGCCTTGAGACAGGTAAGGAGCAGTGTCTCGGTACCTAAGATCATCGGAAATACGGCCCTAGGCGACCCCTGTACAAGGGTCATTCAACCCCCAATGGGGTTGCGACTCCCAGGTGGAGGACCTCTGTGTTGGAGGATGAGGCCCCTAGGTTGGAAGGCACTCAAAACCCACCGAGGCCACGGCATTGAACTGGAGCGAGCCAGTGATTGTGAAGAGGGTGTGAGGCCAGGCGTCGTTTTGTCCTGTGGTACACGGGTCACCACCACCACCACCGTGGAAAAGTGCATGTGAGAACACTACAGTGTGACCCCAAATTGGATAACCACAGGACCTCCTTTCTGGGAATCATTATCAACAGTCCACCAAAAAAAAAAAAAAAACCCAAAAAACACGTTTGGGGGACTGGTGCCATAGTGTGACTTTAAAACTCAAAAACCTAACAGCTGCCAAATCGATCCTGACCCATGGTGCCCCTTTAAAGGGATGTGTAGGGTGCTCACACCTTCCAGGGCCCTGGGGGTGCCGCGGGCTCTGCACTGAGCCCTTCCCTGCACAGTCAGGGGCTCTGCCCCACCAGCGGCTCTGCGGGAGGGCACGAGGCCATCTAGGGTGCCTGCCTGAAGTCGCAGCAGGTCTCAACTCTGCCCTGCAGGGTTAAGATGAGGCGGTATTGACCTGCGGGCGGTGAGTGTCTGGAGGGTGGCTTTTGTTCTGAGCTCCCCCTCCCTTCATGGAGTGAGCAACTCTCAGGGAAAGGGGCTTGGGGTTGTGAACCTGGGAGAAGCCCCCGATGCCACCATGGAAGACAGGTGAGCGGGCTGAGCCCTGGTGGCGTCGTGGTTGTGCGCGGGACTGCGGCCCACTGGGACGGAGGTTCAATTCCAGCAGTGGGGCTGGGCCTCCTCCTCCCACCGCCGGAGAGCAGTGATGCCCCCCCCAAACCAAACCAAACAAACAAAAAAGGCAGGTGGTGAGCTCGGGTCTGATGTTACCTCTCATCAGGCCTGGGATGTCCCCGCCCCTCTTCTTCAGCTTCCCGTAGCAGCCATCGCAGACCTTGGCCAGCCGGTCCTTGAGGTACTTCAGGGGGTACTTGTTGCGAGAACAGTTGCGGCACACAATCTGCAGACCCAGTTGGGAACACCTGTCTGGGCAGCCCTTCCCCCAGCCTCAGCCTCCCTACCTCCAGGGCGCCTGAGTCTCCGTCGCTGGGCAAGGTGGTGTCTTTCTGGCAGACTTACTGACCCTTCCAGGGAGCCTCTGTCTCTAACCCCGACACCATGCTTTCTCCTCCCGGGCCAGCCACCATATGCACTACTACTCGTGATTGGGTGATGCAAATGGTGAATGTGCTTGGCGGCTCACCCAGAAGTGAGAGCTCTGAGTCCACCCGGAGGGGCCTTGGAACAGCTAGCTGGTGATCTACTGTCGAGAAAGCAGCCCTGTAAGGCCCAAGCGGCCGTCCTGTCACACAGGGAGCTGTCGGGGGGGGGGGGGGTCAGAGGTGACTCGGCAGTTGGGAGTGTTCTTTGGTGGGTGTGATGATGGTGTAAGGGAACAGGCTGAATCTGGAGCGGGGCTTGAGGTCAGTAAGTCAGGAGTAATCTCCCCTTCCCTCGGTACTCTGCTTGGGCAGACACTAGCCCCACCCCGTCCCAGCCCAGGCTCAGACTCCCCCTCCCCGGGACCCACCTTGCCGCAGGCGTGGCAGTGATGGCGCCTCAGCGTGAGGGAGAAGTCGCAGCCACAGTTCATGCACATCATAACGTGTGTGACGGGCACCAGGGTGGGGGGCCTCTCCCCCAGGTTCACTCCCAGCCGCTCCCGCATCTGGAGCGAGAGAGTCACCAAGTGGCGGTGTGGTCAGGCCCACCATCCAGAGTGTTTGGGTGTGTGTGGGGGGGTAGGTCAGGTTCTCATTCTGCAAAGCTATCATGGGTGTCCAATGCCCCAGGGCGATAGCCTGGATTTAGAAATGGCATCACTGGGGAGGTAGGGGGGGACTTCAGAGGGGGGTCCTGTGCTCTGGAGTAGCCCTGTGTCTGCCTGAGGTTGGGGGGGCAGGAAGGAGTTGAGAGGACGGAATGAGTGCTCTCATGAAAGGTGCTATAGGCCCCTGGTGGTGACCCTGCTGCAGAACCGGAGTTCGGGGACCCCCACCCACCACTCACCTCCACACTGTGGTGGAAGACAGCCAGGGCCTGCGCCTTGTAGTCCTCGGGAAGGGCCCTGCTGAGGCAGCTGTACCACTCGTCCCTCTCCGCACAGGAGCTGTGGGGACCCGCTGCTGTGAGCCACGGTCTGTGCAGGGCCCCACTCACCCCCCAGCACACTCCTCCCCAGTCCTGCACTTATCCTGCGCTTCGATCAAAGCCATTGGCAGCCCTTTGCTCTGGGCTGCCTCACAAGGCTGCCCAAATGGCCAGTGGCCGGCCCTGGGCCTGCTGCTTCACCTGCCACCTGGACGCTTGACCACCGTGTCTGTATGACCCCGAGGCTGGCCTCAAGAACGGGGGGGAGGGTGGAGAAACGGACGAAGCTCCCGACACAAACAAGGGCTCCAGGAAGGCGCAGAGGACTCTCAGATTCCCAGGGAATTAGGGAAACCCCACCCTGACGATGCTGAGGTTGATGCTGGCAGGTGTCAGAGGTCCGGCCCCTCAATGTGGAGCAGGTGTGTCAGAGTTGATGACGGTGTTTCCGTTGTCCCTGTTTTCCCACCGAGCTTCCCAGCCACAGGTTTTCCAATGCTCTCTCTGACCCAGCAGGGCTTCCCCAGTGCTGAGTGATAGCCAGGGCGACGACTGGCAGCTGGGTGACAAGTCTCATACTAGCCACCAGGGGTCGCTCCCACCCTTCACAACCTGCCCCAGTCCGCTTCAGCAGAGCAAGGGACGGTTGAGTCCAGCCTGGGAGGGGCTTGGTGGGCAGCCAGATGCTATGTTCCTAGTTGGAGCTGTCTGTGGGCCTCACAATCTCCTGGAAGTGGCAGTGTAAAAGCTCTGGGTTAGCAAGAAGGTGGCTAGTGTCTGTGTGGGGGGGAACCGGGCAGCCCATCTGACTCTGGAGTGTGGCCCTGGCACCCATGTCTCCTCAGGTCCCTGATTTTACCAAGAGGCGAGGAGAGCCAAACACCACCCCCCCCCCCCCCCAGCTTAGCCTTCCTTCTGATTCCCAGAACACCTGTGCCCAGGGGCAGCAGGGCATCATGGGTGAAGCACAGGCCCGGGGCAGCCTCACACAGCTGTCTGGGTCCTTAGCTGGGCCCCCACTCCCTGTCCAGGACAGGGGCTGGGACCCTGGCCTCTGGGAAAGTGCTCAGCGCCATGCCAGGGAACCAGCGCCCATCAGTCCATCACGGTTACCAGTCAGCGTGCACCCGGGAAAGCCAGACCCTGTGAGGCGGAAATGTGGAAAGGAAAACGGAAACCGTTCCCAGTGGACAGACCACAGGCAAGGAGGGACTGTCCCCCGACACAGGGAAAGTGCAAAGCCAAGCGGGTCCCACAGGTCCCAGCTCTTGCGGGTTTCACAGTCAAAAAGCTTCAAAAGGGCAGGGGAAAAACTGAGAGAGAACGAAACATGCCCATGAACTTTGTGAAGCAGTTGTTGGTTTGCATTAAATATAGTCGGTGCTAACTCTCCGACCAACCTGTGGGCTCCGCCCAGCCCAACCCCGGCAGGGCTCAGTGTTTGTGTTCTGTGCACAGGCCCCTTGGAGGCCCGACTCAATGCTTAGTGAACAGATGTGCCTGTGGGAGAGCGCAGGAGCGTGTGTCACCCTGTTAGACCCAGGTCCGCAGACACATGCAGAAGGGCTGGGCACCCACTACAGACCCCTCGGTCTTTGCCACGGTCACACACTGGCAGAGACGGGGGAGTCCACCACTAACCCCACCTGCCTGGCCGTCCCCCAAGGGCTACCCCATCAGGCTCACCCTACCCGGTTCCTGAGTGTCCCTGGAAGAGGGAGCAGGGGGGTTTCAAGTGAGCCCCGAGGGTCCCTGGGCAACTGGAGGGCCTGGGGACATGCAGACTCGTCTAAGAGAGGCCTCTGGGGGGGGGGGGGGGGGGGGGGAGGGGCACAAATGGTTAACATACGTGGCTGAGAACTAAGGCTGGCAGCATTCACTGAGGTAACTTGGGAGAAAGGTCTGGCAATCCAAAAAACCAGACATGCTTGGGATCACCATGAGTTGAGGCCGACCTCACCAGTCTGCTTGTTTGTTTTCTGGAAGAAAAGGCCACTTCTCTCTCTCTCTCTCTCCCCCCTCCCATCCTTACTACCCTTAAGCTGGGCAAAGAGAAATTAAAACCTTCGTTTGAGTGTTTTGATTGCTGTAAAGACCCATTAATCAGTGAAGAGAGAGAGTTGAGAACACTGGCATTACTAGCTTCCAGTCCCGCAGCATTTAGATAAAGTTTGTGTGTGCAGATCTTTCTGCTGAGAGAAGCAATAGTTCAATCACGTTCCCTAAGGGGTCTGGGACTCCAAAGTAGTTAAGACATTCTGAAGGAGTAAACTCTGACCCCAAAGGACACCAACATAAACAATGACGGCCTGTTTAGGATGTGAGATTCCACACTTTGTACCTCTCCCCCTCCACGTACCTTGCAGACAGGGTCAGGCAGGACTCGGGGGTCTCGATCCTGAGGGCGTAGGGCACTTTGTCCATTACCGGGCGGCTGACCTGGAAACCCGACAGCAGCCCCGTGAGGGTGGGGAGGAAGGAGGACTCTCCCTCCCTGAGCAGACTTCCTCACGCATGAAGGGCGCTCCTTACCGTCCTCACCCCAGCCTTCGGCAATGACAGCAAGCCACAGGTGCCTTCTTTTCCGACCTTGCCCCTCCCTGAGCCACAATCAGCATCCTCAAACCTCATCAACCTGTCACACAGTAAGATTCCACGCCCCCCCCCCCCCGACTAGCATGGCTGCTGTGCAAACATCAGAAGCCACTAGGTGTTGGCAAGGATGCAGAGGGACTGGCACCCTCACCCACTGCTGCTGGGAATGAAAAATGGGGCAGCCACTGTGGAGGACAGTTTGCGCTTCAAAAAGCTTAACAAAACTACCCTATGACCCCACAATTCCACTCCTAGCTGTAAGCTCAAGCGTCTATCAACAGCCACATAAACAAAATGTGATGCTATGTACACAGTCAGGTATTACTCAGCCTTGGAGAAACCCAATGATGCATACATCATCCAAACATAGAAACATGCAGAGCATCTATATAGAGAGACATCTGTCCCCATACCCCCTATATGCTTTTATGGTCCACAGAGGGGCGGGGTAAGAAAAAAGAGGTCAGTGGGGGACCAGGGCACTAATCCACCCAAGGGGAAGGTATTGTGTATGTCTCTATAGCAAAGGGAGACAGAGAGTAGACCTCCTTCCAGTGTGGCAACCTTTGGGGGTGACTCTGCCCAGAGAAGACGGCAGGGCAGCCTCCCTGCTACAGCCTCTGTGCTACAGAGGACAGTTCTGACGATGCAGCTCAGGGAGAATGGCTGGTCTGACCCGCCCACGTGGGGGCAAGCCAAGACAAGTGCAACAGACCGTGATGAAAGCAAAGCCACGAAGTCCCAGAGGAATCCTGATTGTGGACTTCTGACTCGGGGGGCAGCACTTGGCACCCCATCTGAACGGGATGGGGGTTACAACAGGCCCACACGTCAAGTCTGAAGGTGCGGGGGCGGGGGGCACCATCCCTGACTGCAGGAAGAGCGATGAGGCCCTGTAGAAGGTATCCCCCTCGCTATGAATGCAAAAGACTAGAAGGACACACGTGCTGTTAGGTAGATGGGGCCTTGGATATGGAACCGTGAAAGGAAAGGGGATCGGACTGATGGATTATAACAGGGCCTGCTAGCTATTTAACTCATCAACTTTGGGGCAGGATAAGAGAGAGACTTGGAAGTTGTACGGTCCTTCTGTTGTTTCCTTCTCTCTTTCGGTGTCTCTACAAGATAGGTGTCGATACAGCAGGCAACCCCAAGGAGACAGCAACGGGACCAACGGTGGGGGTGACGCAGGGGAGGGGAGTGGTGAGGTAACCATGACAGGAAGGGGAACAACAGGGGTCCTAAGATTGGCGAGGAGGGTGAAGCGATCCTGGTTGTGTTTGGTCAATTGGAATATATCTGAGAGAAACTGCTGAGTGGTGAACAATGGGTAAAGGTGGTCGTGGGGCAGAAGGAAAGAAAAAGAGGGAAGTGCTCGCTTTGGCAGTGTGCCAACCTTTGGGAGTGACTGCAGGGCCAGCCTCTGTGCTATTAAAGATAGGAAATAAAAACAGGAAAGAAAGTAAAAACTATATATATATGTATATATATAAAGAGGACTTTTGTTCTTTTTTTTTTTTGTGGGCATCACTGCCTCTGGTGGTCGTGGGCGCTACCCAGCTGCCACTGGATTTGAACCGCCAAGCCTACGTAAAGAGGACTTTTTACATATATGAGGGGATATATGAAAGTAATTTTTTCAAACCTTATGCATTTAAATTTTTTACAAAACAACCTTATCACTTTCAAATTGCTCTTGATTACACTTAATAAATCTGTCAAATCTGTGATTTCTTTTTTTTTTTTTTTTTGGTTTTTTGGGGCATCACTGCCCTCAGGTGGTGGGAGGAGGCCCAGCCTTGCTGCTGGATTTGAACCTCCAACCCAGTGGGCCACAGTCCCACGCACAACCACTACGCCACCGGGGCTCGGTCCCGTGATTTCATTCTTAGAAGCATTTTTCAAACTCATCTGTTTGGGTGGCTGACAGGCTATCCGTCATTTTTTTTCCTTTACCTCTTCTAAGTCATCAAATCGCTGTCTTTTCATGTCCCCTCTGCATTCGCAGAAACAAAAAGAAGTCACAGGGAGTGAGGTCAGGTGAGTAAGATGCAGGGGGCAAGTGAGGCCTGCCCAAAACTGGCACACTGAGATGGCTGTAGCGTGAGCAGGCACACTGCCCTGGTGGCAAAACCAGTACCCAGTCTGCCACAAGTTGGGCCTTTTTTGTCACACACGGTTAGGGTACCTTTTCTGAACCTCTAAATAGCTTACTGGATTGAACTCCAAATGCACTCCTAAGTTGACATTTTCATCCATTTGGGAAGTTGAGCTGTCCAGAACAAGGTTTGTCATCAATCGACATTTCACCTTTTCTAAAAGGTTCATTTCAATAACCATTCATATACTTGCGCTGTCCTTGTAAGATGTGCTCAGCATCACGACAGCTTCTGCAGCATTTTTCCTGAGTAGGAAACAAAATTTTACAGCTGCATGCTGTTCTCTTTAAATCGGCCAGCACAAGAAATGAGGTTTGAGCCAAACGACTTTCATGAAAAAACTCACTGTGACCAGAGAGAATCTCCCCAGATTAACTGGGTGCCCTAACTCAGAGCAAGTTCCTCAATGCTCACCTAGCGGGAAAAATGCTTACTATGACAGTGCCACCCAATGGAACTTTTCCACTTTTTTTTTTTACCCCCCTCATATAATTGAGGTCTTTAGATGCATGAAAACCGCACTAGATAGCTATCTAGCTCTTTAGAAGTAATAATCAGAGTAGTGATTCTCTAAGGATGTGGGAAGAGGGTGAGGGGAGCTGATGGCAATGCTGACTATATAAACCCACTGGAGGGGAACAGAATTGTAGGTGAACAGATACCTTGGATGGTGTAAGATACGGCAAATATATAATATGTGGTTCTGAGGGGGAGTATGGGAAAGGGGAGCTGATATCAAAGAGTTCAAGAATAAAGTGTTTTTTGGGGGGAGGGGGCATCACTGCCCTCTGGTGGTCGTGGGAGCTACCCAGCGCTGCTCCTGAGAGCCACCGCTGGATTTGAACCACTAAGCCCGCGGGCCACAGTCCTGCACTCAACCACTTACGCCACCGGGGCTCAGCTTTGAAACTGATGATGGCAGCAGTTGTACAATTATGCTTGATCTAATTGAATTATGGATTGTTATTGGTAAGAGCTCCCAATAAAATGATTAATAAAATATGAGAGAGAGAGAGAGACGAAGTCCTGATGCATGTTATGACATGCACAAAGCGTGAAAACCTCACATGGAGTGATGAAAGGACAAATATTGCCTGACTCCATTGATGTGTGATATGAAATACTTAGGGCAGGAAATTCATCGAGATAAAGGTTCTAGATCATAGTTTCCCATAGCGGGCGCCACTGCCCCGCGGTGGTGTGTGGAATGATCTAAGGGCATTGTAAAAGCAGATACCTACACTTTACCCTGGATTCTGGGCTGGAGTACAAAGGGTTTCATTGCTAGGGAGTCATGGGGAATTTTTTTTTTAAGAGGACAGTAAACCATATAAGTTTGGGAACCTCTGTTCTAGATAGACGGAATGGGAGTTTTTCCTTAAGAGGTAGAGAATTATCTGTTTGGGGCGATGAAAAGTATTGGAAATGGATGGCGGTGGATATTTTACAGATATAATGAATGCCACTGATGGTACCTTTATATGGTTAAAAAGACATTTTGTGTGATACATTTTACCATTGTGTGTGTGTGGATGTAAATTACAAAGAGTGCCCATTAGCGCCTAACCATCCTTGACCCCAGAACTAAGTTGGCCTGCACTAGGCCCTTCATGACCAGGCCTCCTCGATAACCATGTCTCTTAACATGCATTCAAGAAATTCTGCCCAAACCCAGGCTGGTTTCCTACCTCCAAGTCTCTCCTCGGGGATTTTCCTTCTCCTGGAATATGCTTCTCTCTCTCCTCCCCATTTGCTCACGATCCTTGACTCAAAGAGACTCTGCCTGCCATTCTTCACCAAGCCCCGCCTCATCTTCCCTGCTCCCTGCTCTACGACAGCACAAACTTACTCTAAATCACAACTTAATATTGTTCCCTCATGGCGTGCATTTTCCCAGCTGGTCTGTGTGATCCTGGAGGCAGGATCGTTCATCAGGGAATTAACGGTCTACCTCCCCACGTCACCCTCTTCCTCCCCGGCCTCCCCGCCTCTCCTTGTGTCCCCTCTTCTTCTGGCACACCCACCTCCCTGGCTCTCTCCTTCCCCGGGCTCTCCCCCTCCCTCAGCCCAGGATGCCTACCACCAGGTACTACCTTCATGCTAGCCACCGCCAACGTGTTCTTCAGCCGGTACTTGCCGTCCTTCTCAGGGTAGGTGTACAGGAGCACGTCACTCATCTAGGGAGAGCAAACCTCTGTCAGGTGGTTCTTGGTCCCCCAAGGATGCGCTGGGATCCACGGGGAGCCACCGAGCCTTTGGGTTTGAAGATATCCTGCCTTTTGCAGTGACTGCTCCAGCAAGGGGGGTGGGTGGGGG
>PVJH01041546.1:0-14858 GCA_004026705.1 Nesogale talazaci | reverse complement strand
AAAAAAAAACTATACAAAAGCATAGGAAGCAGGAAGTAAGCATGCCCTGCAATCCTATGCCCCTGGCCCTGAGATAACGCCGCTAACAGTCTTGACATCTACCCCCGCAGTCTCCTTTCTGTCTGTGCACAGAAAGGCATCATTGTTGTCATCATCTTCTCCTGTCCTGACCCTCCTTTCTCCCACTCACACATTCATTTGAGAGCTCTGAGCACCGCCTCATCCTCATGAGTGACACCAGGGCCTCCCGCCAAAAGTGGGTGCACACCCTTGTCCCTTTCTGACCTCCCACCCCACCCCCGGCCTGTGGATTGTTTGAAGAGCAGTGGTCTCGGGCTTGGTCCGACTCTGCCTCCCTCAGACAAAGGCAGAGACCAGGGAGTTGGTCGGGGACTATCTCTGAGCAAAGAAGGAGCCACCTCGACAGCGGCGGCCCTCCTGCCCACAGCACCCGGCACCCATCACCAGGAGAGGAGCTCACGGAGCCGTTCTTAGATTCAGAACGTTCCGCCTGGGCCCGAGACCACCCAAGAGTGGCCGAGAAGGGAAGCTGGGGCTGAGGGAGCCAGAGGGTCCCTGGGCATGGGTTGGCGAAGCCCCATGTCTGCCTGCCCACCTGCGAGGAGGCCGTGCGCAGGCCAGACCCTCAGCGTCCTAGGAGCTGTGCCTTCTCTTCCAGGGCAGCTTCTCGTTTGAGTTCCAGCCCCTGAAGGCGGGGGAAACCTTCGGGAAGCTTTCCTTGCACAACAGCGAATTGGGCTACTACCTGTATGAGCTCAACTTGAAGGCCCTCCCCGCCCTGCCTGAAAAGCCCGTCCACTTCCAGACGGTGATTGGCAACAACCAGAGCATCTTTGCCAAGTTTACCAACTACACCCGGCAGAAGACAGAGTACCTGTGCAGGGTGAGCAGCCCCTGCCCAACCCTCTGCCCTGCCCGGAAGAGGACACAGAGAGTGCAAGGGTCTGAAACTCAGCCAGGGTCGGTGCGTGTCACGCTGCCCGGCCTCCACCTGGGAGAGCTGATACAAGCCTGGAGACTCCCCTCTGGAAACAAAGCCAGCCAGGCCTAGGTCTTTTGTGTACTGGCTTTCTAACTTAACCAGTTCTATGTCAGGGGGGTTGGGGTGGGGTGGGGAATGTATGCTTCCTACCAAATGGCCAGGAGCCAGTGAGAGGCGGTGGGACACGGGGCAGTGAGTGTGGGCTGTCCCAGGGAACCACCTGGACTTAAATCCCATCTTCTTCTTCCCTCATTCACCGGGTGGCGAAGTCACCCGCACACTCTAGGCCGGGAGTCAAATGGCAGTGGGTTTCTCTAGCCCTGCCTCAGCATGGAGGGGCCCTGGTGGCACGGTGGTCACACAGTCGGCTGGGACCTGCAAGGTGCATGGTTTGAAACCCCTAGGCTGCTCCTCAGGGTACCGGCGGGCCTCTCTACTCCCGGAGAGCATGCCCGTTGTCTCGGGAACCCAGAGGGGCAGTCCTCCCCTGCCGTGTGGCATCACTGTCAGTCAGCACCACTCGAGGGCAGGGGGAAGCTCTCTAAATGCAGCCAGTGCCCCTAATCCCCAAAGATTGCGGGGGCTCTATTTTAGATGCATGGAAAGCTGTTTTCACACTACCTGATCCCTGTTAACCACTCCACAGATACTCAGGAGCATATCTGTGGGAATGCAGGTCTCATTACTGGAAAGAACTCTAAATACCAACAACATGAAAGCATGCTTCTCTCTCAAAGGGCAGCCTGGGCAGAGCAGCATTGGTGGGGGGGAAGGGGGGGTTTTAAGGGGGAGGGTTCCTGCACCGCTTCTCCTCATGGTCTCTTGCACAAAACTGCTGCTCAGGATGATGCCAAGGGTCTAGTGAGGGTGTGACTAAAGAAGTCAGAGAGGGGAAGTGCCCACCACCATCCCCAACCGCCCACTCACGGGTCCAGAGGAAGCAGCTGGGATTGCCCTGACTGCATCAGCCCTGACAGTGCCATAGCGCCCTTCATGTCTGCTCTCTCATCTGCCGAGCCAGAATGTTGCATGGGCCACGCGCTTGGAAGGGACTTAGAACCTAGCAGGAGGGAGCCACCCCCGTCATGACTGCTGGCCCGGCATCATCTGGCCCTGCCCATTCTGGGTCCGGTGTGAGCCCAGCGCCCTTGTTCCCCCTGCAGACCGACTGCCCCGACTTCCACACGGAAAGAGTCATCAACGCGGCGGCAGGAGCCCAGGGGGGCACCGAGGTCAGCGTGGAGGTCATCTTTGAGCCCAGCCACCTGGGGGAGACCAAGGGCACCCTGATGCTGTCCTCGCTCACGGGCGGGGAGTACGTCATCCCCCTCTTCGGCATGGCGCTGCCGCCCAAGCCCCAGGGCCCCTTCCTGATCCGGGCCAGCTACAACATCATCATCCCCTTCAAGAACGTCTTCTACCAAACGGTGACCTTCTCCTTCATCGTGGAGAACCCGGCCTTCACCATCCGCGCCAGCGACACCGTGCGGCCCAAGAAGGTCAACAACATCACTGTCTACTTCGAGGGGAACCCCTCCGGGAGCAAAACGCCCATCACCAGCAAGCTGATCGTGTCCTGCACCCCCGGGGAAGGCTACGAGACCATTAAGTGGGTGTACTATCTGAAGGGGATCACCCCTTAGCCGTAGCTGGGGCGGGGCGGGGGGGGGGGGAGGGCAGCGGCCTCAGGGAGAAGCCAGCTCCTCAACCCTGGCAAAAGAGAACACAGGACTCCTAACGGTCCCCTCTGGCCCTCCTCATTCATCTACTGGGGGACTTACCTCCAGAGATGCATCCAAAAGAGAGACTAAAACCCAGGGCCGCACCCCACAGACCTGTACTCTGGCTCCTCGACAGCCCCTGGATTTAATTTCTGAACATTTCCCCCACCCCCCCAAGCTGAGGAACACTGTCAAAATCACCATTTTCTCACAAGACAGGTCACACTCGCGACCT
Organism: Nesogale talazaci; assembly: GCA_004026705.1. NCBI lineage: Eukaryota > Metazoa > Chordata > Mammalia > Afrosoricida > Tenrecidae > Nesogale > Nesogale talazaci. Next base: position 11,899 of record PVJH01041546.1, on the reverse strand, counting down.
TGTATCCGACAGCACTAGGCAGTTCATGATCTGGAGCACCGCTGATGCTTTTTAAAAAAAAAAAAATCCACTGTTTGAGAGAGTCTTTAGACATGCCTCCGTGTGTGAGAATCGCATTTGACGTTCACATAATACCGAGGAACTCTCTCCAGGGCCAGGACACTCCCCTGTGTGTCTGTCTTCACCTTTAAATCTCTGAACCCCCAAGTCTCCGTCTGCTGGCGGTCAATTTCTGACCTTGCACTCACCATAGAGGCCCTCCCCGGCAACCCCCTACCTCCACCTAACCTTTGCTCAGCAGCCAGCCTGCAGAGGAGGCCATGGCGGGGCAGGATCTCCGAGAACCTCCGTGTTCCAGAACCACCTCCCGCCTCACTCCCAGCAGTGAGTCCCTTGGCTAACTGGAAGGTATGAGCCGTCTAGCTCTTTCTTTGTGTGAAAAGAGAGGCAGCGGCCGCGTGGAGGGTGCAGCGACAGACCACCCTGCCCTCAGCCACTTGTAAGAAAGGCCCAGGCCTCTTGTGCCCGCGCACACCACCGGTGGTGACCTCGAGCTGATGCGTGCATAAACGGTGATGGTGGACTTCAGTGCTCTCTCCAGCCCGGAAACTGCACAGGGAAAGCACTAGAACTGCCCCCAGCTCCACCTCTCTGGGGGCAGTGGGGCCACTCCCTCAGCCCCCACTTCCCTGTTGTCCCCGCCCAGGGGTGCTCTGAAATAAAGACAGTTAGAGAGTGGCCTGGAGTGGATTTGTTTCTGAGACACACATCTTTGCTCCTGCCTCCCCTTCACTCAAGCCCTCGCGTGGGAGAGGGGGAGCCTTCTCACACACAGGCGGGCAACGTTTTGGCCTGGCACCTTTAGTGGAACATGGTTTCTTTGCAACTGAATCCAGAGTGTGATTTCAGGAGAAAAAGCATCCCTCCTGGTAAAAACAGGTCTTTCCTTTCTTCAGGGATTAAAAATTATTCCAGTATGGCCTTTGGGAAATTCAGTTTACCTTTAAGAAAAAGTCAAAGCAAGAAGAAAGAAGAGGAAAACAGACAGAGTATTATATTCTATGAGATGAGTCCACTGCAGGCATCCAAGTCATTCTGTCTATTTAATTTTTTTCTCCCATAGTTGTACACCAGCCATCACCAAAGTCCTAGCCATAAATTTGGCAGAACATTTGGAAGAATCCTTGGCAGTGCTACCTGTCATCCAGAAAAGAGGAGGAGGCTATTAGGCGATATGTTTTGTTAGAGGGACGGTTTTCAGAGTATTGGTGGACCCCTCTGCGTTCATTGGATTGGGGGGTGGGGGGAATGGTTTCAACCACTGTACAGACAATCAGCAAAAAAGGGAGAGAAAATTTTTTTTCTAAGACTCTTCTAGATATAATTCTCCGATGGCTTACTGAAACTTGGGTTTCCAAAATAAAAAATAAAACCTGTGGCATCATGATTACGCTTTAGGCTGCAATCCAAATGGCCAGCGGTTGGGAACCAGCCGCTCTGTGGAAGAAGTCTCTCCTTGTGAAGGAGGGGGAGTGCGGCGTGGGGACCCGAAGCCCATCTGCAGACAACTGGACAACCCCTCACAGAAGGGTCTCGGGGAGAAGACGAGCCAGTCAGGGTGCCGTGTAGCAACGATGAAATATGCAACTTCCCTCTAGTTCTTCAATGTGCCTCCCCCACTATCATGATCCCAATTCTACATTACCTATCCGGCTAGACTGGAGGATGGGCACTGGTTCAGATCAGACCTGGAAAGTCAGGGAATCCAGAACAGATAAACCCCTCAGGACCCATAATGAGGGGAAGGGCAAGATGGGGTTAACCAGTGTATTCATTCTCTTTGACTGCACAACACATGCCAACACACCAGCCCCTGAGACAGTGGGAGCCAGGAGGCTCCCTCGGGACCCTAAGGAACAGTCTGCCATGTCTGTGAGTCAGAATTACCTCGACGGCCGGTTTTTAGTTTATCATCTCTGTGTCTCCCGGTCAGGCCTCTGAAGGAGGTTGAGCAGGACCCAGGCTGAAATCACCACGTCACCCAGCTGCGTCCTAACCTCAGTTTGACGTGTGTCCTCTTGGAATTTCACCAGAGACTCCATTTCGGTCCAGAGGGGAGGCTCTTCAGTGGAGCAATATGGAGACTTGCACCGAATTCAGGGCTTCTGCCAAAGCACTGAACAGGGTACCTGATACCCAGATAAGACAGTAACGGCTCCTGAACTTGGGATTGTGGGGTAGTGCCATGTGTAAATGAAAATTTCTTGAGTCTTAAAAAACATAGAACTGGCTTTAAAATCCATGATTTTATTAAAGACTGTAACTTTTTAAAAAGGGAGCTGGTTTTAGATTCTAAAAACAATGCCATGTGACTAGAATGGGGCGAAAATCACGTTGGCACACACGGCAAGAGACTGGACTATACGTATTGGATACATTATGATTCTGCTACGCGCACCAAGCTCCCAGAAAGACAGCGCCTCGGGGGGAAAAAAAAAAAAAGACAGCGCCTCGGTCACCACGACAACAGCAGCAACATCGCGACCGCCGCCGTAAAGCACGTCTCACGGCGCCCTCGGGCTGGCGGGGGCAAGGAGAAGCGCGAGCACGAGGATGTGGGTGGAGCTCGAGCGGGGCGTGTCCAGTCCGCCGGCCTGCGTGCGGGGCGGGGCTGGAGAGGGGCGGGTCCTCGCGGCGGAAGGCGGAAGCCGCGGCACGGTCATGTGATACGAACAGCATGGCCGCTGCCCCTTGAGCACCGCCGGGCGGGAACGGGTCGCGGGAGCCGTTCGGTTGGCGGGGCAGGCGCGCCGAGGCGGGCTTCGGCCTCCGGTTCTGGGGGAGCCGGCGGCGGCAGCGCCCAGCTGGGAGACCGGGGGGGGGGGGCGGTGTAGCCCATGAGCCGGTTCCGGCGGCAGCTCGGAGCCGCAGACTCCCCTGGCCGCTACGCTGCCCGACCAGCCGCAGGCTGAGGAGTCGCGGGGCTCCGGGGCAAGCCCCAGCCGGCTACCATGAACCCCGAGAAGGACTTCACGCCGCTCACGCCCAACATCGTGCGTGCGCTCAACGACAAGCTGTACGAAAAGCGGAAGGTGGCAGCGCTGGAGATCGAGAAGTAAGAGCCGCGGGCTCGAAACCCGCGCCCCCACCCCACCCCACCCCCCCGGTGGGCAAAGCCCCCTCGCCGCTTTGCTGCCCGGGGTGGCCTCCCCTCACCCCCTCCTAAGCCAGTGTCGTTCGTCTTTTTTGACTCTGGCGTTTCGGGCAGTTAGCAGCGAGCCCCAGAGCAGGTCAGGAGCCATGGCTGGGGTCGAGTCCCAGATTTGCCCCGGACTGACTGTGTGACTTGGGATAAAGTTCTCCGGCCTCCCGGGGTCCGTCGTAAGGGCTGCTGTGACGGGGAAGTGACCGGGTGCTTGGTTCTCACGGTGTCTGGCGCGTGCTGTGCTCCATCAAACGGAGCAGCGACCGCACGGCTGCTTCTGTCACCGTTAATTGGTGGTGCCGACCGGCCCGGTTTCATCCCCCGTTCCCGCGTTGAGGAGGAACCGTTTCCTGACCTGCAGAAAAAAATTCATTCCGAAACTTTGTGACCTCAGGCCGGTTTTGTTTTTCCTGCCACCTCACCTTGCCCTTCCAGTCCAAGTTGGAGCCATCTGACTGTCCTTACGTCCGCAGTTCTGTTGCGTGCTTGTGCTAACCGTGATCTGACCCGTTTTACTTTATCTAGAAAACAGATGCTTAAGAGGGGATGCTTGCTTAAGACTTTGTTGCTATTGTTGTTATGAATTTGCTTACATGCTTTCTGCGAACAAAATCTTCGCCAGAAACTCGCAGGAGTAGGTGCACCCGAAGAGTAGAAAGACCCAGGCCTGGTAGCTGAGGGGGCTATATAGTTCTGCCCTGCCCAGGAGGACACAGACCCCATGGGCGACTATTGAGATTTAAATTGTTAGTGATTAAGTAGGCTTGTAAAATCGGGTTCCTCTATCCCATGTGGCTGCTCTTATTAATTACAGTTATCTCCTATCAGGTGCAACTTTATACAACAAAACCAAGCACACCCTCCTGAGGCCCCTTCGTGATTGTTGATGTTGGTCTCACTGTTGCAGATGTTGTGTTGGTCCATACCTGAGACCCCCACACGTGTTTGGCCTACAAGCCCTTTTCAGAAAAAGCTTTTCACTCTCCCCCTCACCCCCCCCCCCACACACACACACCCCACTGAAAACTTGTGTACTACAACCCATAATGCTTTTGCAGCCCTCGGGTTACTTTCTCCCACCTTGGGAGACGCTGCTCCATTATCACTGAGGGTTCCCCTCTTTTCATTAACACCACTTCAGCGACTGGCCTTTCCTGATGACATGTCCAAAATAAACGGCCCCACTGCGAAGGAGCGTTGGCTGTGTTTCTCTTTGTTTGGCAACCTACGGTGCATTTCACAGTCATTGCCTTCGCTGCAATTCTAATGCATCCATACTTCTGTCCGTTTCATCATCCAACTTTCATGTGCATATGAGGCAATGGAAAGGACCGTGGTGTGGGTCAAAGGCATCTTAGTCATCAGAGTGTCCTCTTCATTCTTCAGACGATTTCAAGAGATCTTTTGCACCAGATTTCCCCAAAACTACTTTTGACAACTTCATTTCTTTCTTTCTTTGCTTGTTTTTAAAAATCCTCTTGGGCTGAGCCCCGGTGGCGTAGTGGTTGTGCGCGGGACTGCGGCCCACTGGGACGGAGGTTCAATTCCAGCAGTGGGGCTGGGCCTCCTACTCCCACCATCAGAGAGCAGTGATGCCCAAAAAGTAAATAAATAAATAAAAATAAAAAATGAAAATCCTCTTATTGGGGCCTCTTGTGACTCTCAGAACAATCCAGAGCTAACTTCATCGCTGTTTAGCATGAGGTCGTCTAGCTGTCCCATTGTGAGGGTTTTCGATTTCTTCCCACGGTCGTGTAATCCATCCTGAAGACTGTAGGATCCCACCCTCGTTGTGAAGCGCTGCAAAGTTTCTTGACTTTGAGCAAGTAAGGCCGTGGCATGCACATTTCACCGTTTGTGACTGAGTCTCCCCCTGATCCTGATACCTTCTTTTTCAGCTTATTCGGTCAGATTGGCCCAGGTACAGAGTAAGTGAAAGAATATAATCCTGTCGTACATGTTTCCACATTTTGAGCCACGTAGTGACCCCTTTGTTCTGTTTGAACACCTGCCCCTCGGCCCGTGCTCAGGTCCCCCACGAGCTGGTGCATGCTGTGATGCTTGTTCTTTGACTTTGGGCAGGTTACCTAACTCAGGGTTTGTTTTCCTCAGCACTGTTGGCATTTGGAATAGACAGTTAATTGGAGACAATTCTTTATTATGGTGAACTGCTTGATGCATTGTAAGAATTTTAGCCAGATCCCTGTTTCCTCCTCACAAGGTGCCTGGAGCACGCACCCCGCCAATATGACAGCCAAACCACTTTTGTAACTGCTTTGGGCCTGAGTCCAAATTTGGACTACAGGGCCTGGACTGTACTAGATGGTTATGTCAATTACCCTTCCATTCAACTCTAACATCAAACCATCTAGCCTCATCTCAGACACCGCTTTCTGGCCATTTCGCACTGCTTCCTATCACCTGGTCCCCATGAATGCTAACAAGCTTGGGCACGGTGATTAAGCCGACCCGGTGATGCCCTACAGGTGCCTCCAGGTCCGTGGGTTTCGTCGCCTTTGCAGCTGTGCTGACACGTGGTTCTGTCCATCACCGACTCTGCTTCTTGGGGGAGTGTGGCTTGGGGCGCGTGTTGTCCCTGACTGGGCAGAGGGGTGCCCCTCTGCATTGCTGTCGTGCCCCCCGCAGGCTGCGCAAGTGTTCTCATTCTGCGGGCTGTTCCATGAGGTTCGAACTCGACCTTAACGGGTTCCTCCTGAAGTTCTCCATGTCGTTGATTTGTGGTCTGACTCTGGGCCTCGCCGTTGCTCAAGAAGTTGCATAGACTCGTGATTAAGAGCAGGCCCGAGAGCAGACAGCCTGCGTTCAAGCGGCTGTTGGTGAGGCGGGCGACCCCGGACAAGCTAGTCCACCTCACTAGCCTCACCTGTAAGGTGGTTCGCGCCTGGTTGCCTGGCTGTTTGCTCTCATGTTGGGCAGTGCCTCAAGTAGTAATGCCCTGGAACTGTGGGTTCTGAGTATCGTTCTTACCCTCCTTTCTGTCCGCAGAATAATGACCTTAAAAAGGTGTCCACAGCCTAACCTGGGAGCCACTGACTGTGTTACGTTACGTACCTGTGGGGAGCAGAGAGAATTGAGGTTTCTAGGTGGCTGCTTTAAAATAGGGAAAGGAACCTGGATTACCATGTGGGTCCCATGTAATCAAGGGTTCTTAACATGTGAGCGGGGAGGCAAGAGAGTCTAGGGGTGATGCCATCCAGTGGGTTAACCGCTCTGTGGGTGAAGGGGGGAAGCAGGCTGCTTCCTTTAAGATTTACATCCCTGGACACCCTGTGAGCAGCTCGCTGCTCCACAGGGTCCCTGTGGGCCAGAGTCCACCTGAAGGCTGTGAATGTGGTTCTTTAAGTGCAGCACATATGCATATATGCCTGTTTACTTTCATTCACACGTATCTGATCACACCGGGAGCCTCGGCGCCTCAGTGGTTTACACAGTGAGTTGTCACATGGAGTCAGAAGTTCAAATCCACCAGCTGCCCTGGGGCTGGAAGATGAGGCCTTCTGCTCCCATGCAGTCAGAGCCTCGGACCTTTCACGAGGGCAGCTCTGTTCTGTTCCGTGAGCTCTCGATTGCAGTGAATCTGCATCTACTCACTCGCTCACAGCCCTGGCGGTGCCGGCTAACGCCAGCCTTTTCCACCAGGCTGGTTGCCAGTGCTGAGAACATGCCTTTCCATTCCAGAGGCATTGAGTCAGAAATCTGAGTCACCTGGGCGCCTTGCTAAAATGTGGATTCTGATTCGCTCCATCTGGGGTGGAAATGCAGAGCCTCGGCAGGGGCTAGAACCTCAAAGGACCAGTCCAAAGCCTGGTTGACACATTTGGCTGCTAACCGGCGGGTCAGTGGTTCAAACTCACCAGCCCCTTCGAGGGGAGCAAGATGAGGCTGTCTGCTCCCACAGAGCGTTACAGCATCGGGACCCTGCGGGGCAGTTCTTCTCTGTCTTAGAGGGTCACTGTGAGTCGGAACTGACCTATCAGCAAAAGATTTTACATAGCACGGTACACTTCATACTTGAACAGCCCCCACACACCTTTGAGCTGCCATCGCAGGGGTGCGTCCTGGAGCCCGTGTGGCTTCAGGTGACAGGCAGTGCTGCTGGCGGAGCCCAAAGAGGAGCCTGCTTTATCAGGATGGCAGGCCTCGCAGACACGAACCCCTCGGAGAGCAGAATCCCTGGGGTGTGGTGAGCCCGTTCTGCAGGCACCCTGGAAACTCACCCTGGTGCCTCTTGGCCTCACCCATTTCAGAAGCCTCATGCTCGGGCCGAAAGTTTTAGAATGTCCGATTCCAACTTGGTGGGAATCTTCCTTTCAGGGGCACTGATAAAAAGTTTCTCGAGACCACGCTCTGCTCCCAGAGCCCAGGGTAGGCCGCCCCTGGAAGAGATGCCCACAGGTGTTCCAAGCACAAAGGGTACCCTGCTGTGGCACCGTGCCAGACCCACGTGGGGCCTCCAGTGTTCCTGAGCTTTGAGTTGTAGACGCCAGTTAAGTCTGGTTGCCTGAGTCGTCCCCTGAAAGCGCTGAAGCCCAGGCGCGGGTGTGTGAGCTAAGAACCCCTGATTTAACCTCCTGTCTCCACTTTGCGGTAGGGAGTCCCCGGGGGCCCGGGATCAGAGAGAGTGTCACTGTCAAATGGCCCTTGCCCTCGGGCGCCTAACCTCTTTCGGGAGACAGTGTGGGATGTCCAGTGACATGAAGCCGCTTCCCACCCCCACCCCCCCAAGCCATTCTATTAGGGCAGAATCCAGACGTCCTGCCAGTCCACAGTTCAGTCATATCACGAAGTGTTGTACATTCGCAGCCACAATCCGTTTCAAACCATTTTTTAAAGAATCATTTCATTGGGGGCTCGTACAACTCGGATCACAATCCATACCGTTTTGAAGCATTTTCTTCCTTCTTGACCCCCTTGATATTAGCTCCCCATCTCTCTCTCTCTCTCTCTCTCTCTCTCTCTCTCTCTCTCTCTCACACACACACACACACACACACACACACACACACACACACACCTCTCCCCGGCCGTACCCCTCAGGAACTCTTAATGTAGTTATTATCTTTAGATTCACCCCTGGGTTTCATATGGCGAAAAGCGTAGAAATGCACGTCCCAGGTGAAGCAGGTTTGGGGTCCCACTCAGGATCTCACCAGCTCTGCTTCTCATGAGCGTGCCCCCCCGCCCCCCCCCCCCGAGAATCCCTGAGCCTTTCTTCGTCTGGGGGCCAGGGCAGGGTCCGGCCCACAGACATGTTTGTATGACAGGGTTCCTTAATGGAGGAATTCCACAGAGAAACCCAAATTTCAGCCCTCTCTTAAGAAAGTGGAAGCGTTGAAGGGTTGCATAAGCCCCATATCCCAACCCAGAAGGTCAAGGGGGCAAGGACACTCCCTCCCTTGTAAGCAGGACATTTGCATCCGTTTGCTCCTTTTGTTAGCAGATTCACCACCTCTTGGTCTCCAGCCCTGGTAGCATAGAGGTTACGCACTGGACTGCTAACTGCGGGGTCAGCGGTTTGAAACCACTCCTCGCACTGCAGTCAGGGGGCAACTCGACTCCGTCCTCCAGTGGGGTAGAAGGGCTTAGAGGGGCGTGAGTTTTGAGTGAGAGGTTTCTAGCCTGGCCTTCGTAAGTATTTGAGTTTCTCACTTCCAGTTTAACCTCCTGTGCCCCTGCTTCTTCATCTTAAAAACAAATCCTGCGAAGGAAAGTCATAGGATGCCTTGTGCGGCCCAATGAAGGACAGTATACCAGTGAACATGATGAACATGCTGGTGGGACAGGAGGGAAATGAAAAGGAAATAAAGGAAAAAACCAGGAGGCAAAGGACATTTATAGAGGCCTAAGTACAGGCATGTACATGCATAAATATATATAATGAGAGGGGAGTAGAACTATGTACTCATATCTATATGTTAAGAAATAAGGTTGCAGATGGACGTTGGACCTCGACTCAAATACTCCCTTAACACAAGAACACTTTGTTCTAACAGTCTGACAGTTTGTGATGCTCACCTTCCCGACTTGATTGCTGAAGACAAAATGGGTGCATAAGTGTGGCAGACACCTAATCTGGTGTCACTTTGAGGAGTAAGCGTGGAGGGCTGGAGTCTAACCTGTCAATCAGGAGATAGCCAGTGAGACCTCTGTGTGGGCATGGCTTTCTCCTGAGAATTCTGGGAAATCCAACCGTATTCCTCTCTTGGAGGTGAGAGACTCCTTCCTCAGCCCCTTGGAGATGCTCAACTGACAAGACACTGACAGGGCGACTCCCCAGGAGGGATTGCAGCTGGTAAGACACATGGCAGCTGATAGACCCTGAGCCCTGGGAACTGCAGGAGCCATAGGGAGACCCCTGACAGCGCTGAGATGCTTTTACCGCCACTGGATACACAAGATTCTACAACCACTGGCCTGTGATTGTCGGAGTGTCATTGCATGTGCTCCGTGAGCCTGACAGGACTTATAAATTGGTATCAGACATATGGGCTAATATCGGACTTATGACCCTGGACTGGGCTGGGATATTTTCAGTTGCTCTTGTGTATAAAACTCTTTTTCTTATACACATGTGAGTGTTTATGAATTCGTTTCTCTAGTCTACCCGGGCTAACACAATAAGCAAGTGTGGTGAAGGAAGCTGATGGTACCTGGCTATCAAAAGATAGAGTCTGGGGTCTCAACGGCCTGAACGTAAACAAGCAGACATCTAGTTCAGAAGCAACAGAGCCCACATGGAAGAAGCACACCAGTCTGTGCAATCATGAGGTGTCCATGGGGTCAGGTATCAGGCATCTCAGACCCAGAATCAAACCATACCCAATGCATGACGGAGGCCAGGGAGTGGAGACCCAATGTCCATCTGTAGACATCCCCTCACGGAGGGGGTCACAGGGCAGAGATGAGGCGGTCAGGGTGCAGTCTAGCACCGATGAAGCACACAGCTTTCCTCTAGCTCTTTGGCGCTTCCTTCACCCCACTGTCACGACCTCAGTTCTACCTTATAAATTGGATTCGATCAGAACAAACACATTGCTACAGATAGCCTGAAACACGGGGAATCCAGGATAGATAAACCCCTCAGAGCCAACAAGGAGACTAGAGATACCAGGAGGACGAGGGGCGGGTGGGGGGAGAAAGGGAGAACTGATCACAAGGATCAACCTAGAATAAGGTGGCCAGATGGCCGCTTTTTAACAATTTAACAATGTGCCACGGCATTTTAAAATTAAAATATATTACAATACTCTTTTTGCGTTCTATGAAAAACTTTGATGCTCCATATACACCAAATTTTTCATCAAGAACCTCACCCCACCCCCGGTCAATGGTGTCCCGCTTAAAATCTGGTCACTTTAGAACCCCTTTCCAGGGGGGTGAATAATGGAAAAATGGGTTAGGGGCAATGGAGGATAATGTAAAATGTGGAAAAAATAATCTATAACTTATCAAGAGTTCATGAGGGAGGGTGGGCGGGCAGGGGGAAGGCGTAGAAATGGGAAGCAGATATCAGGAGCTCAAGTGGCAAGAAAATGCTTTGAAAATGATGATGGTGGCATATGTGCAAATGTGCGTGACACACTGGAGGAGGGCATGAGTTGTGATAGGAGGTGTGAGGGTCCCCGATAAAAGTTTTTTTGTTTAAATGAATGCTGCATCTGTGAGAATTAAGTAAAACGATGTGGAAGTGCACCCGTCGTGCAGAGACTGAGAGGACCCCAGTCAGATCAGGAGCAAGTGACTCCTTGTCAACATCGGCAGTCTGTGGCTTCCGGTCAGTGAAAACGAGAAGGCCAACCACTTCTCTTTGTGGATGGCATGACTGTGTTTAAAGGAGAGCCCATGGCATCCGCAGAGCCCTGCCCGCCAATACACAAGCCCAGCACGGGTGGTGAATGAGTCAAGAAAGCGGGCCTTGCCCGGGTAATGGAAGATGAATTCCTCTGACATAAAAAATGACATCAAAGAACTAAACATTCTATCATTGTGGGCTGAGCCCCGGTGGCGTTAAGTGGTTGAGTGCGGGACTGCGGCCCGCGGGCTTGGCGGTTCAAATCCAGCGGCGGCTCTCAGGAGCAGCACTGGGTAGCACCCACAACCACCAGAGGCAGTGATGTCCCAAACAAACAAACAAACATTATATCATTGTAAATGAGGGGCAGTACAGATTGGGGACCTAAAGCCCATCTGTAGGCAATGGAACATCCCCTCACAGAAGGGTCACAGGGAGGAGATGAGCCAGTCGGCGTGCACTATAGCAATGATGAAACATACAACTTTCCTGTAGTTCTTCAGTGCTCCCCCGCCCCCCACTATCAGCCCAATTCTACCTTACAAACCCGACTAGACCAGAGGTTGTGCACTGGTACAGACAGGAACTGCACACACAGGGAATCCAGGACGGATGAGCCTCTCGGGACCAGTGGTGATACAGGGAGGGTGGGGGGAAGGTGGGGTAGAAAGGAGGAACCGATTATAAGGATCTGCATATAATCTCCCTGGGGGTGCGGACAACAGGGAAGTGGGTAAAGGGAGACATCGGGCAGTGTAAGACATGACAAAATGATAATAGGTTATAAATGATCAAGGGTTCATGAGGGAGGGGCGAGGGGGGAGGGAGGGGGAAAATGAGCTGATACCAAGGACTGAAGCAGAAAGCAAATGTGTTGAGAA
>PVJH01041545.1:0-14944 GCA_004026705.1 Nesogale talazaci | reverse complement strand
CCGTTGTTTTCTCATGCATCAGCCACAGTTTTCTGTTTCCTTACATGTCTTACCATTTTTCTTGGAAATTGGGTTCTGGTGTCCACCCCACCCTTTCCTTTCACCCCCACTCCTCCTCTACCTCCCCCACCCTTCTGCCCTTTGCTGCTTCTCATTGTTACTCATTTCTTTATGGGATTGATGACTTACAGGATTATTTTAATGACTCCTTCCCCTCCCCCTGACCCCACCTCCCCAACACATACACAATGCAGAGTTTTTGATATTGTCTATCAGGCTGGGCATGTGCACAGTTAGTCACCTAAAGAAATAACTATGGTTTGACAAAACCTCTTTGACTATATACCTGGCTACACCTTGCCATTAAACTCCACTAATTGCTGCCTTATTGCTCCATTGTTTTCAATAATGGCCTGGGCAAAAATTACTTCACAGACTAATCTAATTAGATGTGCACTTCTGCTCTTTATTAGAATAGTTTTTGAGGTCAGTGTTGGAGCTTTCCGCTGACCCCTGCAAGTCTACTGTAGCTTTCTCTCTCCCTGCTTTTGTCACGCAAACTAGCTGATGCATGCATTAAATTTATATCTCTTAAGACTCTAACAGTGTGCTCTTAAGTTCTTTTCACCACAACCTCCTTTGTTCTTGAGAACATTTTTACAAGTTACTGATTTTGAAATTAAGCATGCTATACCTATTCTTTTTTTGGGGGGCATCACTGCCCTCTGGTGGTCGTGGGAGTCAACCAGCCTTGCTCCTGGAGAGCTGCCGCTGGATTTGAACCGCCAAGTCTGTGGGCCACAGTCCCGCACTCAACCACTAATAAAGAGAGAAATATCAAAAATTAATATGCATATTTAACTAAGTCTAGGATTACATCTATAATTTTTCTCCTAAGCAATAAATGGACCTCAGAATATTTAAATATTGACCACAATACCATCACTGGTATATGCATTTCTTGTCCCCCCTCTCACTCAACAAAGAACAATCTTTCATGATCTTGCTGTCTACTATTTTAGTTCTCCTTTTCTTTAAGATCCAACAAATAAGCTATTATTGTCATTTTTATTCTTTTTTGTTTGTTTGTTTTTTGGGGGCCTCACTGCCCTCTGGTGGTGGGAGTAGGAGGCCCAGCCTTTGCTCCTGTGGAGTCACTGCTGGAATTGAACCTCCATCCCCATGGTCATTTTTATTCTTTCAATCACTTCTTACTTATATCTACCTGCATGTTTATCAGGAGTCTTGGTGGTACCTTAGTATAAAAGCACTGAGCTCCTGACCAGAAAGTTAGTGGCTTGAACTCACCAGTGTCTCCCGGGAAGAAAGATGGGTGGGGCAGTCTGCTTCTATTAAGATTACAACCTTAGAGCACTTCTATTGTCCAAAGGACGCCTATGATTAGACCCCGACTCTACAGCATTGGGTTTGCTTTGGGTTTGGTTTTTCAGGTTGACTTACCCTCACCTCCATCCTACCCCCTACCACTTAGTCTGTCCTCCTACATTCACTTTCTGTTTTTCAAAGTACTTTCTTTCAGCAAGGATCAGTAAAGTAATTAAGGTGCCCTGGTGGCCTTGTGGGCTATGAGTTTGGCAGCTAACTGCAAAGTCAGTGGTTTGAACCTACTAGCTGCTCTGAGGGGAAAAGATAAGCCCTTCTGCCCCCGCAAAGATGTATAGTTTCTCTGTTGTCTGTACCCCAGGGAGGAGGGTTATATGGAGGTCCTTATAATCAGTTTCCTCAGTGAAGAGAGTCATCAGACTCATGAGGGAGTGAGGATTGGGGAGGGAGGGGGGAAATGAGGAGCTAATACCAAGGGCTCCAGTAGAAAGCAAATGTTTGGCGAATGTTGATGGCAACAAATGTACAAATGTGCTCGGCATACAATGGATGTATGTAAGGATTGTCATAACAGTTGTATGAGACACTAATAAAATGATTAAAAAAAGATGTACAAGGCTGAGCCCTGGTGGTGTAAGTGGTTGAGTGTGGGACTGTGGCCTGCAGGCTTGGCGGTTCAAATCCAGCGGCGGCTCTCAGGAGCAGCACTGGGTAGTGCCCACGACCACCAGAGGCAGTGATGCCCCCTGCAAAAAAAAGATGTACAGTTTCTTAAACCCAAAGGGGGCAGTTCTTCTCTCTCCTATATAGTCATTAGGAGTCAGAATTAGCACTCAACCACTTACGCCCCCTGGGCTCAGTCCAAGGAGTCAGAATCAAATTGATGGCAGTGAATTTGGTCTGTTGATTGATTGATTGATTGATGAGTCTAAAGTCAAATTCCTTTCTTAAAGTACTTTCTTTCAGCAGCAATCTGTGAGTTAAGCTTTTCAATCTGAAGTTAGCTTTGTTTTACTTTCAGCATGAATATTAGTTTGGCTGTGTATAAAGTTCTAGGTTAAAAATTATTTTCTTCGGGCTGAGCCCCGGTGGTGTACTGGTAGTGTGTGGGACTGCGGCCCACTGGGACGGAGGTTCAATGCCAGCAGTGGGGCTGGGCCTCCTACTCCCACCACCGGAGAGCAGTGATGCCCCTCCCCCCCCCCAAAAAAAAACCAAAAAAAAAAAACCCCCAAAATTATTTTCTTCTAATATCTTTCAAAATAAGAAGTTTGTTCTGATTCTTGTTATTCTTTACAGGTTAGTATTTTGTCATTGATTCCTTTTTAAAGTCTCTCATAGTTTCACTATACATATCTATGGGTGGATTTTCTTTTCTGGTTTTGGTTTTGTTGTTCAAGGAGGCTTCAAAAAGTATATGGAAAAGGTGGAATGGAAAGGTAATGGAATTTTTCCACATACTTTTGAAGTCCCCTGTGCTTCTTCAGCCAATGGATTCATATCTTGCTTTGCACTGAATATGCATGCAGCCAGTGTCTTGAATGAGAATCTATATTTGCTAAGTAATAGATGAGTGAGTAGGTAGATGTCTATGGGGTGGCTGGAGTGTTGTTTTTAAAAATAAACATAAAAAATAAACATGGGATGGTTAGATAGAAAGTTGGTTTGAAGAGTCCATAAGAGAGTGAGAAAAGTGGGAAAGAGAGAGAATGTTAGTATTTAATTAATTTTAGCCACATAATAGCTGCCAGGAGCACTATTTGGCCCAAGCATAATGATTGTGAAGCTCACGCAGGACTCGGCAGTATTTTCTGCAGGTCTAGAGTGGCTAGGAATAAGCACCTAAGGCCAACAGGAGTAATAGGCAGTGCTTTGTAATTATAAAAGCACTGTCACGTCCATTTATGTATGTATTTGTTCTTGGAGTCCAGGTGGCATGGTGGTTACTCTCTGGGCTGTGATCCACATGGTCGGCAGTTCAAAACCACCTGCAGCCCCATGGGAGAAAGACTGGGCTTTCCTCTCTGGCAAACAGTTCCAGTCTCAGAAACCCGCGGAGGTCATTTTGAGTCAGCACGGACTCCATAGCAGTGAGTTTGGTTATTTGGAAGTTCTGTTAGTGTCGCATGGTTGCAAGTCAATACTTTTCTGTAGGTTATAGGGTATTTAAACAAAAGGGAAAGGGAAGTAGAATTATTTTGATATTTGAAAGTATTCTATTTTGAGGATTATAATACTATCATATTACAATTTTAAAGTACACATACAGGATGAGTAGAGGCTTCAAAAATCCATGAAAAATTTCATTATTATTAAGGTAGCAGATGGACATTGGACCTCCACGCAAGTACTCTCTCAATGCAGGAATGCTTTGTTCTATAAAACTGGCATTCCATGATGCTCACCTTCCTGGCACAATCACCGAAGACAAAGCTGGTACATAAGCAAATGTGGTGAAGAAAGCTGATAGCTTTTTGAGAAGCAACAAAGCCCACATGGAAGAAGCACATCAGCCTATGTGATCACGAGGTGCCGAAGTCATGAAGTATCAGACATCAAAGAACAAAAAAAATCATATCATTGTGTGCTCATCTTCCAGATACAATTGTTGAAGACAAAGATGTATGCATAAGCAAATGTGGTGAGAAAAGCTGATGGCGCCCAGCTATCAAAAGATACAGCATCTTGGGTCTTAAAGGCTTAAAGATGGACAAGTGGCCATCTAGCTGAGAAGCAACAAAGCCCACATGGAAGAAGCACACCAGTCTGTGTGATCATGAGGTGTCGAAGAGATCATGGATCAGGCATCAAAGAACAAAAGAAATGAATCATTGTGAATAAGGAGGAATGCATAATGGGGACCCAAGACCCATCTGTAGGCATTAGACATCCTCTTACAAATGGGTCACAGGGGGGAGATGAGCCAGTCAGGGTGCAGTGTAGCAATGATGAAACATGCAACTTTCCTCTAGTTCCTAAATGCTTCCTTCCACCCATCGTTCACTATCATGATCCCAATTCTACCTTATAAATCCAGCTACACCAGAGGATGTACATTGGTACAGATAGGAACTGGAAACATGGAGAATACAGAACAGATGTTTCCTTCAGGACCAGTGCTAACAGTGGCATTACCAGGAGGGTGGAGGGAAGGTGAGATAGAAAGGGGGAACCAATCACAATGATCTACATGTAACCTCCTCCCTGGAGGACAGACAACAGAAAAGTGGGTGAAGGGAGACATTGGACAGTGTAAGATAGGACAAAATAATAATAATTTATAAATTATCAAGGGTTCATGAGGGAGGGGAGGGAGGGGAAGTGAGGAACTGGTATCAAGGGCTCAAATAAAAAGCAAATGTTTTGGGAATGATGATAGCAACAAATGTGCTTGACACAATGGAGGTATGTATGGTGATTAGAGTTGTATGAGCCTCCAATAGAATGATTTTTAAAAATTTCATTATTTCTTCATTCTATTTCCACAAACTTTTTGAAGCCTATATATACACACACAGAGTATATAGTATATATTTTGAAGTATATAAATTTAAAAATATATTTCCACATATACTATAAAATATCTGCATATATTTAAAAGCATCTATTAAATATGTGTATTTAAATATATTTCTATAAATGTATATGCACACATATATTTGTATATACTTGAATACTTAAAAGTAAATACTATACATATACACTAATAAACATGCATACTTGTATGCTTTCAAATTTCAAGGTAATTCTCCTTCCTCTGCTCTATTGTCAGAAAAAAGAATGTTCTGTATAAGTGCGCTGTGAGCTACTTATTCAGTGCCAAGAAATCTATGCTGACTTAAAGCGATCCTTTAGGACACCATAGAAATTCCCACCTGAGTTCCCAAGACTGTTACCCTTTACGGGAGTAGAATGCTCCCTCTTCCCCCACCCCCTGCAGAGCTGCTGGTGGTTTTCAACTCCGGACCTTGAGGTTCCCGGCCCATCAGGTAACCACTTCACCACCAGCACTCCTTCTGTGACCAATAGAGAAGGTCTTGTTTGTGGCTCTCACAGAACTGAGGGACAAATATAAGTGTACTGTAACTACAAAGTACTCACTATCCCTCCTGCTGTTGTTAGGTACTGTTGAATAGGTTCTGATTCATAGTGACCCTAAGAATATATGTGTGTGTATTTATACATACATGCATATATACATATGCATACATATATAGAGAGAAATCTGCTGCAAAAGACCCTTGTAGAGTCTTCAAAAGCAAAGAGGACTCAGATATGGCAGACCCAGTCTGTGGTATTTTCAGTCATGTACAAATGAGAACTAGACAATGAATACAAAAGACTGAAGAAGAATGAATGCATTTGATTGCGGTGCCAGAAGAAGGAATGAATCTGCCTCAGACTAAGTATAAGCAGAGTGCTCTTTAGAAATGAGTGTGGTGAAAAGAATTTTTTTCCACATGTTTTGGGCATCTGCTTCTAAGGGAGTCTATGGAGGAGATCATGCTTCATAAAGTAGGAGGTCAGTGAAAAAGAGGAAGCCCTTCAATGACATGGATTGACACACTGGCTGCAAGAGTGGGCTCAAACATAGCAGTGGTCGTGGAACTGCTGCTGGACCAGAAAGTGTTTTGTTCTACTGTACATGGGGCTGCTATTTGTTGGATCAGCTTGACAGACCTTACAACAAAGTGTGTGTGTGCATGCATGCGTGTGTGTGTATGCTTAATTTATGCTTTCCCTTGTTTCCCTCTAGCGATACTAATAAGAGAGTTATCAGTCCAAGTTTTGTGATACTAAGATTGCTATAAAATTAGTTTTGTGAATGAAACAATAGATAACCTTTTATCTTTAGCAAGATTTTTACTTTGAAGAATTTGAGATTGTGGTAAATATGGTTAGCACTATAGAACAAAGGCATATATCTCAACTAGCTTTGGGGATAAAGACTTTTTAAGTGGTACAATATATACTTTTAAAAGTAAATTAAAAAGAATAATCAGGTTACCACTGTGCTCAAATTTATAGAAATCTCAAGGCTGAACTTACCTGTCCTGGATTGTTTTGTTGTTCTTTTTTTTTTTTTTTTTTTTTTTGGGCATCACTGCTCTCCGGTGGTGGGAGTCAGAGGCTCAGCCCCACTGCTGGAATTGCCTGGATTGTTTTATGCATACTATTATCAACTAGAACTACTGACGATCTGTGTCGTCTGAGTGGACTATCATTTAAAGATTTAACCCACTTTGTTTTTCATGTTTTAACTGTTTTCCAGTTCATGTGCCTTTATAAAATAATAATCTTGCATTTGCAGCACTTAAACGCAGAACGGTCTTACAAGTCCCAGATCTGCACGTTGCACAAGTCTGTTGTGAAGATGGAAGAGGAGCTTCAGAAGGTTCAGTTTGAAAAAGTGTCTGCGCTTGCAGACTTGTCTTCCACAAGGGAGCTCTGCATTAAACTGGACTCAAGCAAAGAACTTCTTAATCGGCAACTGATTGCGAAAGATCAAGAAATCGAAATGGTATGTAACACATATTTCAAGGTTTGTAGAAAATTCCTTATTAAACTGCCAATTGCGACAGGTTTAGAGGAGCAACAGTTGTACAAAGCATTACATCAAGCCACGTCTTCCACTTCTTAGAGCCCAAAGATTCGTTTATGACAACAGTGTTCCAAACAATTCAAGAACATAGCAGGCACTCCACCTGTCAGCATGTCCTTTTCGTGTGCTTTTAGCCAGGAAGATTGCAAAGCACACTGACATAGCAATTAGAGAACTATGTTGTGGCTTTCACAATTAAATTGTAACTGTATTGCTATTCTGTTCAACTAAGTCTCCATTTTTTTAGTAACTGACTGGTGTTCTTCAAAGTTATGTATCAGTTGATTGAATCTACTGTACGCCTGATATTGTGCTTGCCTCTGGGAAAATCAGGTTCAAAGGATACAAGCCTCCTCCAAGACCTCCCAGCACTGACATACACATAATTTTAGATGACTATTTTACTGAAGCATAGGGGTTCATTCCTATTTGGCCTAGAGGAATATTAGGTTCACATGGAGATGCTGCTGAGCTCAGATGGGATGAGGCGTGAAACAACAGAATAGGCAGTGATACAGAGGGACAGGAAAGTAAGAATTCATTCTTGAGTAAATGGTAAGTAATTAACTATGGGAGGAACTGGCCGGAGATAAATCTGGAGAAATAGATGGCGCCCCAGACGTTAAGAATATATGTATTAAAAAAAAAAAAAGAATATATGTATAGCTGTAGTATTGTGTAATTGAAATGCCAGAAAATTTAACTGTGCTTACCAAACCCTTTGAGATTCTTATTTTTAATTCATTATGTATGAGAAACCACTACTAATATTTCAGTACTATTTCTGGTGGGTGTCCAGCCTTGTTCCGGGAGAGCTGCTGCTGGATTTGAACCATCAACCCTGTGGGTCGCAGTCCCGCACACAACCACTAGGCCACCGGGGCTCAGCCAGCAAGAACCTTTTAATGAAAGTAGCTCACCAAGAGATAGATGCTCATTATAAACATTCAAACAATGCTTTTTTCTTTCTTTCTTTAAACACAGTTTAACTCAATATTTTCAAATGGAAAAAGTAATATATGTTATCATTACAACTGAAACAATATTATCATTACAGAACTTCAAAAATAGTAATACAGCATCAATAAATGTAGACTAACAATCATAGACTAAAATCATTACCTTTAACAGCAAGCGTATGTATATATGAAATTTGGTCTATATTATTTTTGTATTTTAATGATGATTAGTCCCAAGGTGGGTAGCTTTAATTAAAATGTTGTTTCCTATTCTCATAGTGCTTTAAAATATTCATGATGTCAATTTAAATTTTTATCCTATAAATTATTTATATATGTATATCTTATATAAATTATAATCTTGAGTTCAAAGATCATTTTATTTTCTGTTTCAGTTGTTTAATTAAACTTTTGATTTTGAGATAATTGAAGTTTCACCTACAATTTTATTAATCATAAAGAAATATCAGAGGCGTAGTGGTTGTGCGCGGGACTGTGGCCCACTTGGTTGGAGGTTCAAATCCAGCAGCAAGGCTGGGCCTCCTACTCCCACCACCAGAGGGCAGTGATGCACCCTCCCCCCCAAAAAAAAGAGAGAAATGTACTCATTGGACATATTTCAGCCATGCCACAAAACTGGGGAGAAAGTAAACAAACAGGCAGCATTCACAATAAACAAGTGGCAGTCACAACAAGCCCAGGGTCAGGTCATCAAGATTCAGAGTTGCCACAGTATCTTATACAAGACATCCAATTTTCAACAACAACCAAACAATTTGACATGCAAAGAAATTGTGAAGTGTGAGCCATCTACAGGAAAAAATAAAGCAAGCAAAATAGACTGCCTTTGAGAGGGCCCAGCTCTTGGACTCAGCAGACTTCAATACGGGTGTAGCTAAATATTGTTAATGGCAACCACATTTAAAGAAGCAAAAGAAGTCACGACGACAATACCTATGAAGAATATTAGAAATATAGAGAGATTATTAGAGGCAAATAGAAATTGTGGAATTGAAAGGTAAAATAAATGAAATTGTGTTAGAGGCGCTCAATATTAGGTTTGTGTTTGCAAAAGAAAAAAAAATCAATGACCATGAAGATAGATAGAGATTACATAATTGGAAGAACAGGGGGGGAAAAAACCCAATTTTAAAAACCTTTAATTCCACTTGCCTTCTTTGTGCTGTTGTTCTCTTGTAGTCATAGGGATACCATTATATATGAAGGGATTTACAGACAGTAGCATTTAAAATCCATTAGGGAAAGAAGAAATATGCAACTATATGGTCCTTTATAATTTATCATTAGAATGTCAAAGAAATCTGACATGCCAGTAAGCATGCCAATACACATCTTTCTTTTCTTATTTGTCAATATACACCTTAAGGCAGTACACCAGAAGGACAGGAGAGAGAGAGAGAGAGAGAGAGAGAGAGAGAGAGAGCAAGGAGTACAAAATTACTTGAAGAAATAGTGGCAGAAACGTTCCCAGATTTGCTGAAAAAGTTGTATACATATCTAAGTTTCAATGAATTCTAAGTCTAATCAACATAAAAGATTGAAATCTAGGCGCACTGTTGACACAATGTTAAAAATCAAAGGAAAAAAACCATGAAGGCAATATGAGAAAAAATCATTTGTCATGTAAAAGATAACTTCAGTAAAAGTAACAATTAACTTCTCATCAGAAACAACAGATACCATAAAGCAATAGGTTTACATAGTCAAAATGCTGGAAAAAAACTTTGTTGAATGAGTATTATGAGTATTTTCAGATAAATAAAAATAGATTTTGTTGCCATTAAACATGCTTTACACAAAATATTACAAGAAATGCTTCAAGCTAAAAACAAATGATACTGGTTAGTATTTTAAATATACACACACAGACACACACAAAACAAAGAACACCAGTAAAAGTAATGAGAAAATATGAAAAAAACAACTTTAAAATCAGCTGCATAGTATGATGACCATATACTTGTATTGTTGGGATTTATGTATATGAAAACAATAGCACAAAGAGGAAAGCAAAAGCAAAGTGTAAATCAATAAGATAATGACATTAAATAGTGTTAGTTACCTAATGCTGCCATAACAGAAATATCACAAGGTGGCTTTAAAGAGAGAAATTTATTTCTCCACCGTTCTGGAGGTTAGCAGTTCAAATCAGGGCATCATCTGTAAGGAAGAATTGTTTCTTGGCAGTAGCCCTTGGGCATTCCCTACTATCTGTATTCCCATTGTATGTCTTTGAGTCCATTCTACTTTCTTTGTAACTCAGAGGAAATTAGGTTTAAGCCTACCCTACTCTAGGAATATAAGACAACCTGTTTCCAAGCAGTGTCATATTTATAGGAATAGGGGTTAGGATGTCAACACATATTTTGGGGAACACCATTTAGCCCATAACTGATGGCAACATAAATCTACATCAAGGTAGCCGGGAACAGCTACAAGAAGTTTAATACAACACACTCTTTAACTCCATTTGCTCTCCTTTCTTCTATCAGTGTCGTGAAAATACATAAAAATTTAAAGTATTAATTAAAACAGTATTTGTGAAGGTGTGATATGTAGACATATAACATGTAAACATGCATAGCACTAAAAGAGGGTTAAAACGTACTAAATAGGAAAAACATGTCTATATTTCACTGGAATTAGACTATCCAAAAATAATCAGTGGAGATTTCAATACCCCACTTTCAATAATAGGTGCATTAACAAGAAAGCTTTGGGCATCAGTATAAACAGATGAGACTTTACAAATCTATTGAAGACTTCACCAAGCAATAGTAGACTATTACGCACAGAAACTCCTCAAGACTAGACCATAACTCACGGTCTATGAAGCCATAAAATAAACTTTAGTCGGTTTCTAGAGGTTGAAATAATATGAAATATGTCCTCCAACCACCATAGAATTACATAAGAAATCAATAAGCTATTATGGAAATTCACAACTATATTAAGCAACACACACCAGGGAGCCAAAGCAGGCAACTCACAGGAACAAGTGGAATGTTTTGAAGTAAGTGAAAAGGAAGACAAAATAAAGTTATAAATGTTAATTAACCTAGAAAGCTTTAAAACACAATGAAGTATAAAGTTCAGCTAAGGCACTATTTAGAGTAATTGTACATTTAGAGTCTTTAATTGTACATATGTGCATATGTATTAAAAATGAAGATACCAAATCACTAGTCAAACCTTCCACTTGGACACTAAAAAAGGGAGTATGTGAAATATAATGTCAGAGGAAGGAAAGCAATAGTAATCAGAGTAGAATGGAATGAAATCAAGAATAGAAACAAATGGAGGGAAAAAAAGTTCATCCTATGTGAATATCAACAAAATTAGTAGTGAAACTTTAGGTAGACTGACACAGGAAGAGAGAAGAGAGAGAAAGACCCACTTGCCAAATTCTGCATGAAAGAAGGAAAGTCACCTAACTTTATAGAAAATGAAAGAAATTTACCTACTTTGGACATTTTACCAGGATGGGCTAGTCTCTGGAGAAGGACATTAGGCTCGCTAAAGTAGAGACCCAACAGAAAAAGGAAGGCTTCCAATGGGACAGACCGGCACCAATGGCCTCAAACATACCATACCTGTGAAGATGGCCCAGGAATGGGCGTCGTTTTGTTCTGCTGTGCATGCAGGAATGCTATGCATTGGAACCAATTCGAAGGCATCTAACAGCGGTGACAATGTAAAGGAACATTATGGACAACTGTATGGTAAAATTAGACAATTCAGACAAAATCGGCAAATTCACAGAAATATCTTAACAAGTGCAATGGACTTAAGAATAGAAAATCTGACTAAATCTATATCAAAGAGACTGAATTGACAATTTTAAAGCTACCCTAAAGAAAAGTTGGCCATATGACTTGTAGTCAATTTCCCCAATGTTCAGAGGTAATTTATGAAAAATGTTCATGACCCCCATCCCCCAAAATAGAACAGGGCACTTCCTAACCCACTTAATGAAGTCAGTATCATCCTGATGCTAAAACCAGACATGGCATCCAAAAGAAAGAAAACTAATTGCAGACTAATATGCTATGGACATAAATGTAAACATTATCAGGAAAATATTAGAAAATGTAATCCAGTAATGTGCACCCCGAAGTGAGACCTATTCTAGAAATAGGATGTTGGTTTAACACACAAAAATTATGAATGCAATATGCCATATTAATAGAAAAAAATGCCACAATTATCACAATTATTTGTTGGTATTCCAATGGGACAATCTTGATAGAGTTTCTCAAAGGCCACAGGATATTTTAAGAAAAGGGAACACTGCATCATTGGTGAGAAAAATGGCTAGCAAATTTGCCCTGAAGATTTTTCCCCCCACAACAATGCACCTCTACATTTTGGGTCACGGAGAACTGTTCGATGAGTACTTCATTGGGAAACCCTACTCCACTCATCCCACAGCCCCAATCTTGCTCTTTTAGACTTCTTTTTATTTCCAAAATGCAAACAAATTTAAAAGACCATGATGTGCGTCCCTTGAGGAGGCCAACGTGGCTGTTTTGACATGGTGTGTGCGTCATAGTTCATGAATGCAGCGGCTAGCATCTGTTGTCTTAAATGCTTGCAAGTTGCCCTCTAAGCACAAGTACCTGTCTTCTCCCATCCAAAGCCAAGGAGAATGAAGGAAATGGAAGACTCAGGAACGGGGGAAACTGTCGTCCTGAGATGAGAGATGAAACCCCTTAATGGAAGGAGACCAAACAGGCACCATTTGCCTCAAAGCCAAGATGCATTGCGAAGGATGGGCAGGGAAACGAGAGGGATGAAAACAGGGGAGGCAAAATGCACACGAGGAGAACACTGGAGCCTTGTGGCAGGGAGGACTGACGGGGAATAAGCAGCAGCTAATGTCACAGAATACTTTGTATGGGAGTTATTGGGTGGAAACCAATGTACTGCATCAACCTTTACCTAAAGCACAGTAAAATGTTGGGGTAGGAAAGGCTACATTTTTCCATTCCTGCCTGCAACATCAGAAGCCCTGTTGGCACAGCAGACTACAACTTGGCATGCTAACTGTGAGGTCAACATTTGAACTCTCTAGGCCTTCTGCAGGGGAAAGCGAAGGCTTTCTACTCCCATAGAGAATCACTGCCTCAGAGACACCCCCCCCCCCTCCGCTGGTAGTTCTTCTCCGCCCTAGTGTCGCTTGGAGTCAGAAACGACTTGCTAGCAGGGAATTGTGCACGCAAAGCGTACAAGATTGCCCCGCAACAAGCCAACAAATTTGCCAGTTTGGCAGAGGAGAGTGGTGTGTTTCAGCTACCAAACAGTTTTCCCCTGGGTGCATGTTGAGCAACATCTATATATATCTACAAGTTTTTCACTATCGTCACTTGAGTAGGGTGAGTGCTACTGGAGTTTAGTGAGTTTTATTGGCATATAATTCACATAGCATACAACTTTCAATAGTTCAATCACATCGAGAAGAGTTCTCCAATCATCACCAAAATCAGTTTTAGAGCATTTTCTTTATCTTGTATTCATCATTATTAGCCCTTCCCTTCCCCCCAACTTTCCCTGCCATATACCCTGCCATCAATCCAGTTACTGTCTCTATAGACTTACCCATCCAGAAAGACACCAACAAACAAACAACAGTGAAGCTAGCAAGAATGACAAAGTCAAACAGATAAAAAGCCTCAATCGAAAAGAAAGCAGAAAATATTACAAGCTAGAACAAATGTAAATGGATCTCAAGGAGGAGCAAATGATAGGGTGCTAACTGTTAACCTCACTGTATCGGCAACCATCTACTTTCCTAGTCATTTTGCATATTACACAGCTGTTCACATCCCTTGTCCATGGTCAGAGGGGATGCGTCAGAGGTTTTTCCCATATATATTTCACCTTCACTTAAAAAAGTAATTGAAATAGCTTTAAAATGGATCTCAAGGCAGGTCAAATGAGACATTACATTTTGACCTAACTAGGTTCACCATAAACTTTACAATGCTGTCTGATAATAGTGCTAGTCACATCCCTCAACTGTCATCAGAGGGAATTTACTAGAAGCTAAATTCATGTGTGGGCCCTGTGAATGGATTTGGGTCTTTTGCTGTCATCCATAATCTTCTCCAGACTAGGTGTTCACAATCTAAGCTCTGATGTCATTTCCTCCTTTAGATTTGGATTAGGCTCTTTTCAATCCTTTGATCACACAGGTTGGTTTATTTCTTCCATGTGCACTTAGTTGCCCCCGCATTTAGATGGCTGCTTGTTTGAAAACAAGTCTTTAAGACCCCAGACACTAGTCTTTCTGATAGCTGGATACCATCTGGTTCCTTCATTACACTGTGCCACAGCACCCTTGTCTTCACTGATCTCTTCATGAGATCAAGCATCACACAGGGCCATGTCATGAGAATTAATTGTTCTTTGTCAAAGAAAATACACAATAGTTATCACTGAGAAATGTCAGTTACAGGTTTTCTAGGATAATGCATACCTTAATAGAGCACATAAAACATTGGTGTAGCAAGACCATGTTTGTCAGCCTACCAACAGTTCAGCAGTCTTGATACAGCTGTCTTCTTCCTCAGACACCATGTATTTTCCAACTTAAGTTCTCAGGTTACATGTGTGTCTAAGTTAGAAACCTGTCCACCCCATGGAGTTTCCACATTGTCCCTCACAGATGCAGTCCCTGGAGCACACTGTGTGCCTTGAAGATCCAAGATTCAGTGTCCCATTGTCCCACAGCACCCAGCCTGGGTTCCACAATGCACCTCAAAGTCCAGGTCAGTGCAGCCCACTCAGTGCATACCACTCGGGACCCTGTAGTCTCCCCCAAACCATTTCAGTCATTCTCTCCACCCCTACCCCCAACTGGAGGTGGGTTTGCTCTCTTTTCCCAACAACAGACAGACATTTGTGTTCCCCTACATGTGTTTTCTTCCTTTGCCCTTTCTGACTTGTTTTCCCCAGCAGCATCCCTCCTCTCTCTGAGAGGGCTGTCTGCCTCTCCAGGGGGACCTCATCAGAGCTT
>PVJH01041544.1:0-14895 GCA_004026705.1 Nesogale talazaci | reverse complement strand
CCCAAAAAAAAAAAAAAAAAAAGAGAGAGAGAGAGAATGAGGCCTGGGTTCTGGAAAAGACAAGGGGCGGGCCATGGAGGGAGGCCAATCTGACAGGGCTGGGCCTGGCCCAGTCCCCATGCCTTGATGACTTCACATCCCTGGGATGGGATGGCAGGAACCGTGCACATCTCTCCAATGAGAGAGTAGCCAGCCCAAAGGCTTAGGGGCAGGGGGAGCTGTTGTGGTTTGAGGACAACATGTGCTCAAGGCCCCCCCCCCCCTCCCTAGGCCTCTCCACGACGCCGTCGAGAATGACCACTTGGAGATCGTCCGCCTGCTCCTGTCCTATGGTGCTGACCCCACTCTGGCGACCTACTCAGGGAGAACCATCATGAAAATGACTCACAGTGAGCTCATGGAGCGCTTTCTAACAGGTGGGGCCCTTCAAGAGCCCACAGCTGGGGGGTCTCAAAAAGAATTGTGTGTGTGCCTCACACATGCACCTGGCTGGCTAGGTGGGGATTTTTGGTTACAAAACCTGGAGTTGTAATGTTTTCAGGACCGCCTTGGTGTGGGGTGTATAAAATAGTACTCTAGTGCGGAGTGCTAATTATTTTGATTAGCCGTCTAAGCTATATTTGCTTTGAACTATTTTATTGGTCCTAATGTTTTAAACATGTCCTAAAGTGATTTGCATTTTCTAAAAATGCCTTTTCACCTTAGGCAGAGTGCGGCTGGCTGGCTCTCTAGGCTGGGGGTGGGGGGCTGGCAGCTTTATCTGGCAACAAGGGGGGAGCAGGGTTGGTGGAGGGTGTGCCAATCTGGTAAATTGGGGGGGCGGAGGGAAGCTGCCCCTACCTTGTGCCACCCTTGTGGTCTCATCAGCGGATGTATCTTGTTGCTTCCTCCCTCCCTCCCCACCCCCTCCTTCCAGATTATTTAAACGACCTTCAAGGCCGCAGTGACGATGGCATCAATGGCTCTTCCAATAACTCTTGGGACTTCTATGGCAGCTCCGTGTGTGGTGAGCGCTGTTGGTCTTTGCAGCTTGGGAGCACGAGGCCCAGCCTCACTGGGACGGGGCTCGGGTGACGAGGCGCCTGTTTTATTTAGAGTCTCGTTGGAGGGCTGTGGGGCTCCCGCTCCTGCTCACTGCTGGCTTTTTGTCCCTGCTTTAGAACCGGATGATGAAAGTGGCTATGATGTTCTGGCAAACCCCCCAGGATCGGAAGACCTGGATGACGAGGACGATGCCTGTAGCGATGTGTTTGAATTCGAATTTTCAGAAAACCCACTCTTACCGTGTTACAACATCCAAGTGTCTGTCTCTCAGGGGTGAGCGGGGCCACCGTGGGGTTGACAGGGTGGGGAATCCCTTTGAAGCAGAGGAGGATCGGGGAGCGAGGGCTTAAGCAGACATGAAAATCACTAAATGCAGCACATCTTCCCCCCAAAAGGCAGGCGTCAGTCTAATTATCCCAGGTGGGGAGGAGAGGCCAACACAGCATGTTAAGTTGTTCCCATCAGGCCGCCACCAAGGCAAGTCACATCCCAAAAGCCAATGGGCACTGAAGTCAGCCCCTGAAGTTTCAAGGCAGAGTTGACACATGACTCACTAAACCCTTTGGGCAGGGGGTGTGCCCTCCTTGGTACCTCCCCTTCCCAGGTACCTCAGATGGCCTGGCCTGAACTGAAATCCACTGCCTCTTCCTGAATATAGTCAGTGGCATCATTCTATGAGGCCAGTCTTGCCAAAGGTGCACAGATCAATGGAATTTGCCTTTGAATGTTTGTGAAGCCCCCATGTCCATGGTCTCCAGGACCATGGCAATGTATGGCAAGTCTAGTCTTGGCCTTCCGGCCCAGTCTCCAGCTCTGTTGGATGTTCAACAAACAACAGATACGATACCGATCCTGGGGTCTGAAACTATTGTAAACACATCAACCACTACAAATGGCCACATTGTCCGAGTTCTGAAAATCACAGGTGGTGCTGATAAGACCTTACCAAAAGCAGCTGGAGGGAGGGGGGGGGGGGCCGGCTCTGGCAGCCACATAGCAGGCCCTGTGAGGTGCTTCCGGAAGCCAGTGAGGCTCCTCTCCAGATGTTCTGGTTACAAAGCCTCTCCCCTCATCTAGAAAGGCCCCCAGCATGGGGAGAGAGGTGGGGGGGGGGGGGTGAAGCAGAAGTGACAGGCCCTCACCCAGTCTTGCTCAGACCCATGAAGTGTTCCAGGGTCAGTCTAATGGAGGGGGGAGCGCTTTTCCTTGTGCCCCCAACCTGAAACCATGCTCCTTTCAATCTCCGTAGGCCAAGAAACTGGCTGTTGCTGTCAGATGTGCTGAAGAAATTGAAAATGTCATCCCGCATATTCCGCTGCAATTTCCCCAACGTGGAAATTGTCACGCTCGCGGAGGCAGAGTTCTATCGTCAGGTGTCGGCCAGTCTGTTGTTCTCGTGCTCCAAAGACCTGGAAGCTTTCAACCCTGAGAGCAAGGAGCTCTTGGACCTGGTGGAATTCACCAGCGAGCTGCAGACTCTGCTCGGCTCCTCCATGGAATGGCTGCACCCCAGCGACGGGACCTCTGAGGATTACTGGTGAGCGCCAGGCCCGCTGTGTGCAGTACGACATAGTGTTAATCCTTGTGCATATGTGTCATAATAACGGCTATTTCTGTAAAGAAAGGACACTATTACATATGAAAAAGATCTCTTCTTTATATAAGAGAAATGACTCCCATTGGAAGGACTTCGAGATGTTTGTTTGATGTTGGGGTTTTTTGTTGTATTTTTTAAACTTCAGTCAGTTTTTATGACGTTGTTATACTGTTTCTTTACTTTTCCATGCACACGTGTTTGGCGATATGTTTGCTTTTGCCTAGAACCTTTTTTGTTTGGGTTTGGTTTTAATTTTCGGTGGTTTTGTTCTGGTTCTTGTTTTTTTTCTCGCGCGTCTTTTTTAAAAAATTAGAGGCCAAGGAATTCCCCACTTGGCCTTGCTCGCATCAAAGCTCCGAGGGTAAACGCTGTAGCTGTCAGGAGGTGGTCGGTCAGGTTCGCGTGACTGACTGGTGGGGGGAGCTAACGGGAGGAGCTAGCTTGGTGTTGTTGTTTATGTTTTGTTTACAGAGTTACCTGCTCAGGCCAGGTAAATGCTATTGGATATGATCCAGTAGGATGTAATATAAATTAAAACCATATCCACACACGACAACTAATTGTAAGAAACTTTTATATCCTAATTTAAAAGCTGTGAAATTCATTTTCACGCATCAAAACCGGATTGTTTATATGTTTAAACATTTTATGCTCTTATTTAAAGAAGACTTTGAGCTATTTTTTTTTCTGTACCCTGTAAAATACTGAAAACTAACAATAATAATGTTTGAGGTTGCTTGAAGATGTACATATGACTAAAATTTTCTGAATTGTGTGTTTATGTTTGAAATCTGTGTTTTAACTTTGTAAGTAAATTCTCTGCCTTTGTATTTATATTTTACAAAAATTTTCTTAAAAGGCAATAAACCTGTTGAGGAAAGGAGAACGTGGAAGTGCCTCGTGTCCTATGTCTTCCGCTGAGACGGTGTTGTCCCCGGTCTCATTTGAAAGTATCTTAACAATCAAGTCCATATAGAAAACTTGAGAGCATTTTAGTCTCTACACACCAAAGCTAAGCTGGGCTTGCCGGCGCTCTAGACACAGAAGGTGGCGGAGAGTTCTGGCCTGAAACCTCCGTTGTTGGACGTGTGTTTTTATATCTCAGATCCTTACCTCCATCTCCCTTGATGCTTTTGTAGGCCCTTTTCATTGCCTTTGGCCTTGATGTACGGCAGTCGCCACAGCATGGCCAGCCCTTTATCTTTGAGAGGCTTTTTCCTGAATCAGCTTTTGTTGTGTCATCTCTCTTTTCTCCATATCTCAGACGTTTTTTTCTGGGACCTTAGGGATCAAGCCTAAACTCCAAGTCAAGGCTTGTTGCATTTTACCTCTTCCACATTACCACTCTTTTTTTTTTTTTTTTTTTTTAAGGCATCACTGCCCTCAGGTGGTGGGAGTAGGAGGCCCAGCCTTTGCTCCTGGGAGCCGGAATTGAACCTCCATGCCAGTGGGCCGCAGTCCCGCGCACAACCACTATGCCACCGGGGCTCAGCCCCACACTACCACTCTTAATTTTTTTTTTCCCCAACCATATCGATGCTGGGGGTGTGATCTGTTGGTCCTCGAATGCGCTTTTTCAGTAACCTTTTATGCCCTCTTCTGCCGTTAGGCCTAGAGTGAAAACTACATCCCCCAGACACCCTTGCGTCTAGGTTCCCGGGTACACGTGAGGTTTGGGGGCAGAGGCAAGGTGCCGATGACTGCTGGTAGGAATGGCCTTTGGCAGAGGGGAGGAAGAGAAGGGCCAAGATGAGGAGAGATCAAGGAAGAGATCCCAGAGACCATGCTGGCTCTAGATTAGAAGTATGTGGCGACTTAAAGGGGACAGACAAGAAAGAAAGGGCCAGTAAATCCAGTGGGTGGCGGGTGGGGAAGGTGAGACCATGTTTGAATGGTGAGTTGCAATCTAGGAGAGTGAGACAGTGGGTATGCATGCTGACAGGACCCCCACTGTCATGAAAAGACTAAGTACCAAGTGAAGCTTGGAGTTTATCTTAGGGCCAAAAAGTAGATGATAAACTTGTGCTTTGGGTTTGGGTTTTTTTTGTTTTTTGTTTTTGTTTTTTGCTTGAAAATTATTTAATGTTTCTTAGCAAATTAACTTTGGAATATGTCTGGTCCCTGAATTTCAAAAATACAGACCTTTATGACCACCCTCCTCCCCCCTCCTGAGTGAGCTCTTGATAATTGCCTGAATTTTCTGGTGTTCTGCTTTTTTTTCTTTAGGGACTTACCTCAAACATCAGGTGGTATTAGAAGCCTAAAAAGAACATAGCAGAAGATCGCTAAAACAGACCTACGACAGCTTTAAGCTAAACAGGACCGGCGAGCCTGATCCTGTAGGCACTGAGGTGTTCTCGAGCATCCAAATTATAAACAAAAACACCACTAATAAACGATTGCTCAAAAGTCTGTGGGTCCTTGTATTCGGGCGACAGGCAAGGAGAGTCCCCGAGGCCAACTGAGAATGTTCTAGTATGGGATGAGGCCATGTGATCAAGACGAGAAGCCAGGATGGGACGTGGACGGGTGGGTGGAAGGCAAGCGAAAAAGTTGTGACCCCAGCTTTGGTGTTCTATCCCATCATTGGTCCTTACTTGGAAGAGCCATGAGATTTTACATAGCCGATGAAGGGGTCCCCTAGGGCTTGCCATGACACCTCAAAGTAGAGGGGTTCACTGTTGCTTCAAATGAGGGGAGTGTGCCTCTCATGGCTGTGCAAGATCTCTGGTTCAGCCTGGAGGGGAGTGGATCATCATACTGGCTGGGAAGGGCTTCACCGAGGGCACAGAAGCCATCGTGTACAAAGCCAAGCTCCCCGAGGTTGAAGAGAGTCTTGTGTAAGTCACATGATGTCTGAAGTCCACAGCCCTTGTGGCAGCATGCCCTGCGGGCTTAGAGGCAGCTTCGGCACCGGAGGTATAAAGGAGACCACCCCAAGGGGTGGAGAGGGAAGTAAGATCCTGCAAGGGGTCAAGAAACTTGCCTAATGCTGGCAGAGGTAAGGAGCGAATGGAATGCAGGGGGGCAGTGGTGGGGGGAGGAGGCTCCTGGGTATAACACCTGAGCCAAAGAAGGCTCTGTCTCTTTGGCAATGTCCCTAAAGACTGAGGACCTGCCTTGCCCTCCACCCTGCTGGCCACGTGAACACCACAGAGCCAAGTCACCAAGAGCCTCATGAAGTGTGGTAGCCACTCCACTGCCGGGGAACTGCAAGAGGTTGGCCACCATGTCAACCCCGGATGACTGCCTCAGCTTGTGAAAAATAAACTCATCGTCTGTGTCAGCTGTGGTTATTTCCCCGTTTGCTTGCTTGCTTTTTTTTTTCAGCTCAGATAGTCTAATCTCATCTTGATAAGCTTGTTGTCTATGTGGACTGGAGCAAATCACCTTGTACCTAGGCTTTGGTGTTTTTTTGGGTTTTTTTTGTTTTTAATCAAGATTAACCTACTGTGTGCAGTAGCCGGAGACCCGTGAATGAGTGGAATTCACACACCACGGGGCCGGTAGGTAGCACAGCAAAGTGGAATGCAGTCACGGGAGGGGGGAGGATGAACTCTGAGCGCCTGGGGACCTGGACTGCCCTGGGAAAGGCAAAGAATGCGGGTCAGGCTATCTCATTAAGAGGGGAGTGGAGAATTGATACATAGACACATATTTGTTTTACTTGAAAAATGTAAAGTTGAAACAAAGACTTTCAAATGGTTACATTCGGAGGAGGCAGTGTGCTGCTCCCCCCCCCCCCATACACACAAAAGACAAAATGAAACATCTAGTTGGTGAGAGAATCCACAAAAAGAAACTTTCAAGTGACAGAACACTATTGTCTAATCCCCCGGGAGCTAACCCTTAGGCCATAATGAACTACGGAAATATTTTGTTTCCTGTGCTCATTATCCCAGGAGGATCAGGGAAAAGTGTAGTGTCGTTCTTCTGCCTTAAATCTTCCCCTCCCCCTCCCCCCAAGCCCTGTCCAAGGAAGCCCTTGTCACTGTTGTAGACTTCTAGAGCAGGGGTTTCTCAGCCTACCTCGTGCTGCCACCCTTTCATACAGCTCATGTTGCAGTGCCCCCCCCCATTATCAAATTATTTTCATTGCTACTTCATAACTGTCATTTTGCTACTGTTAGGAATTGGGGAACCCCTGTGAAAGGGTCCTTCGACCCCTAAAAGGGTCTCGACCCATGGCCTGAGAACTACTGTTCTTGATTGCGGTTTGGAAGTATCCTTGCCTCCTAAAAAACAATGGTCGGCTTCTTTAAGAAATGATTCCTTCCAAGAGAAGGAGAGTATGGGTAGACACCCTGAACCTTCATAAACCCCAGCTCACTGCCATCGAATCGATGTCAACTCGGACGAAGTAAACATTCCTGTGACGAGAGAACCCTATCTTGTTCCCAAAAGTGCGGCTGGTGGTTTTGAACTGCCGACCTTGGCGTGAGCAGCCCAATGCACGAGTAGCACGTCACTACCAGGGCTCCTCTGATCCCTTCTCAGTTATGTCAAAATGGCTTCATAGCCAAGTTGAAGAGGACTGCTTATGAGTTCTTGATGCGCAAAATCTCAAAAAACCGAAGGCTGAAAAATAGAAAAGACTCAAGCATGTCTCTTCCTTTCCTTTATGAAAGGAAGCCTGGTGCTGTTGACCTGAGAATGGCCACTGTGAAGATTGGGCCCCAGCAGCCACTCCAAGGGAGACGCTTGGGGTGGCCAGCTGTCCAGTCTCCAGCAGGTCTGTCCAGTCTCCAGCAGGTCTGTCCCACAGGAATGGAATGGAGGCCCCACGAGTGATTTAAGTTCCAAGGGATATTAGGCCAAGTCCCTTCAGTAGGTTTCATTTCTACCCTGAATATTCAAAATACTGCCCTGTCCAAGTATACTCAATATAAAAATTATCCACATCTTGGGTTTGGGTAAGAGGAAGGACTTTTAAAAATCCAGTGTATACTTTACGTTGGCTGCATGTTTCAGTTGGGGCTGGCTCCCAGTGGGCATTGCCAGGCTCGAACCTGTGGAGGAGCAGAGAGGATTTGGAAAACCCTTTCGCTTTCAACCATCTATGCTGAAACCTAAGTAGATGAAATGATAAAGCCTCTGGATTTGCCACGGAATGATCCGGGGGAAGATGTCGCAATAGAGATCTCACTGAAAGAGCGTTGGTGGCCATTATTGAACGGGCGATTGAATGGACATATCTGTCCATTGTGATGGCACTGTTCTCTATGGGGACCCCGATGGCAGTCATTTTTGTTGTGGTTTGGGGGTTTTTTAATTACTTTTTTGGAGCACATTTGTATATTGGTTGCCCTCATCGTTCTCAAAACATTTGCTTGCTACTTAAGCCCTTGGCATCAGCTCCTCATTGTTTCTCCTCCTTTGTGAACCCTTGATAATTTATAAATGATTATTTTGCCCTATCTTATTACAGTAGCCGATTTTATCATGTGAAAAAGAGTTTCTAACTGCAAGGTCACCAGTTTGAAACCACCAGCCGCTTCTTGGGAGAAAGACGGAGCTTTCTACTCCCGTAAAGAGTTCCAGGCTCTGAGCTCTCTGAGCAGTTCTACCTTATCCTACAGGGTCGCTTTGAGTCAGTGTGGACTGGCTGACAGTGAGTCTGACTTTTTCTCTATACTTGAGTGCAAGCTTGGATGTGCCCACAATCAAACGTTGGAAAGATTAAGTGAAGTACCAAGCACAATGCCTAACACATTGTAGGCCCTTGAAAAATGTTAGCTTCCCTGCTTTTTCTTTAAAAATCATCTTATTGGAGGCTCTTACAGCTCTTCTCACAATCCGTACATCCGTCCACTGTGTTAAGCCACATCTGTACTTATGTTGCCATCATCATTTTCAAAACATTTTCTTTCTACTTGAGTCTTTCATGTCAGCTTCTCATTTTCCCCGTCTCCTTCCCCCGTCTCATTTTTTTTATAAAGGAAGTTTTGTGAGGGTTGTTTTCTTTTTTCTTTTTTTTTTTTAAGGATCCTGAGATTAACCGTCCCCCTCACACCCAAAAGAGAGATAGTTCAGTGTCTGGGGTTGTTGAATGATGCCAGTGGCCACATCCCAACTCCGCTCCTACACGATGGTTGAAGGTTTGAATCCTCCCATGGGTGCCTTGCGCGGAAGACCCGGTGATCTAGCTACTTAAATAAAACCAGCCAGGGAGAATCTGATGGAGTATTGTCGACTCCCAACAGCGGGAGTCGTCCTAAGTCTCTGAGGGTTTTCATCCTTCTATTCTGACTGTTGGGCCCGGGCACAGCAGGACACACAAATGCAACACCTTCCGCATCTACAGTTCAGTGATAAAGTTCTGGTCTGAGCTGTGTCCGCCCCGAATGAACGTGAGCTCCCAGGCTCTTTAAGGCTCTTATCTCTTGGCATCAAAGCGGTCCTCAATTGGATCTCATCTAGATCTTCAACCGAGTCCACGCTCCAGGCAAGGCGTGCCTCTCTAGTGAAGGTAAGCTGCCGATCGGTTTTAAGTGAACTTTAAGGTGATATTTTTGATTCGCAGCTTAAAGGTTATCTCGGGACAAGAGATTCAGGGACTCCTTCAGCCTCCACGGGTCCAGAACCCATGATAATTTGAATTTCTGCTCTGCGGTCAATCACACCCTGACAAGTATTCTTGAGGTTCTGTGATGGTAACAGCAGCTCGTTTGGGAGTTTGCTTTTGAACTTTTGAAAATGTAGGTAACTGTTTATAGAGCAAGCAGGTCAGGAGTTTTTCTTCCATACGTTCCTACAGACTTGGTTTCCGAGCAGCCATTGTAGGTCTCTCCGTGTGCCACTGACCTCCCCCTCCCCTTCCCACAGGCCTCCAAGCCCAGGGCTGCTTCCCTGTTTCCATTCCTCCTTTTTCCCCTAACGCTCTGCCTTTTGTCCTTTAGGAAATGCCTCCCCAAGTTGAATGGTTAATTATTCTACGACAAGGATGAAGTCACAGGCAGACCTGAAGGGGTCCAAGGGCTGTAGTCTTGGGGTTTTCTCCAGTCTCTATCTGGCCAGTCACCTTTCATGGTGTTGAGCTTTGCTCCACATCTTGCTGCCACTCTACCTGGGACCTTCTCATGTCATCCTGGTCAGAGCAGGTGATGCTGGGGCCCGAGCCCACACAGGTCTTCTCATCTCAGGGTTGGGGGGATTGATGTTCGTGTAGTCCACCCATCCATTGGAAGACGCAACCTGGTTTTCATTTCTGTCCTATCTGGTAGCATAATGGTATGCTAACAGCAAGTTCAGCCGTTCAAAACCAGCAGTTCCCCTGCAGAAGAAAGACGAGGCTTTCACGTCCATAGAGTTACCGTCTTGGAAACCCATCGGGGCCGTCTCCCCGGTCCTGTTGGGTCGCTAGGAGTCAGAATGTGCTTGAAGTCCGTGAGTTGGAGGGTTTTGTGTTTTCCTTTTTTTTTTTCATTGTCTGGTAAGCGCTTGTCCACCGGAAAAGCTGAACCAGGAAGTCTGACGGATGCCAGCACTCAGCGGGAATGCCTAGAGAGGTCAGGGATAGAGGCAAGACTTCTCGATTCCTTTTCATTTGGCTTTTCCCTTCACACCACGCAGCTCTTTATTCAAATATTTAAAGAACAAAATGCATCCATAAAGGCAAATGCTGAATTTGAATATAAACAGGAACCAAAGAAATAATCACCTTCATGACAGAAAATAATGCATCCAAGTTTTGAATATCGTTGTCCAGCTGCCCAGCCTTAGGACAAAAATAACTGCAGTGGCATCTTGAACTGTACTTAGCAGATCCCTTGTGAGAGTCCTGCTGCAAGCATTGTGTGTGCGTTGTAAACCCATTAACCCACTGCCGCCGAGCCAGTCCCAACTGATGGAAATCCTCCAGATGCCGCGACCCTTTCATATAGCTCCTCATGTGGTGGGCCCCCCAGCCATACAATTATTTCCCTTGCGACTTCATAACTTTACTTTTGCTACTGTTATGAATCGGGTGATCCCGGTGAAACGGTCGTTTGACCTCCAAAGGGGTCGCGACCCGCAGGTGGAGAACCGCTGCTCTGTAGGGGGTCAGACAGTCTCGTTTTTTCTTGCTCAGAGCACCTGGCAGGCTTGAACCACCGGCCTTGCAGTTAGCGGTGCAAACCAAGCTCACAAGGTACTGCCTCCAGGGCTTCTGATGCCTTGTGGAGATTAGGTGCTGCTCAGTTGGCTGTGACGCCTAGTGACGCTGCGTCCAACAGAACAAACCGCCACCCAGCCTGCGCTGTCCTCACGATTCTTTTTATGCCCACGGTGGCCGCCGCTGTATCAGTCCACCATGTGGAAGGCTTTCCTCTTCGCTGCCTCTCCACTTGACCAAGCATGGTGTCCTTTGCCAGGGACTGCTCCCTCCTGACAACATGTTCAAAGTATGGAAGACGAAACCTGGCCATGCTTTCCTTTCAGGGACATCCTGGATGTCCTGCCTCTGAGACAGATCTGTTTGTTCTCTTGGCAGCCCACGGTTCTTTCT
Organism: Nesogale talazaci; assembly: GCA_004026705.1. NCBI lineage: Eukaryota > Metazoa > Chordata > Mammalia > Afrosoricida > Tenrecidae > Nesogale > Nesogale talazaci. The sequence continues at coordinate 3,766 of PVJH01041544.1, read as the reverse complement.
TATTCTTCGCAAACACCATAGTTCAAATGCATGGATTTTTCTTCAGTCTTCCCTACTCAGTGTCTAATTTTCACGCGCCTAGGTGGTGATTAAAAATACCACGGGCCTGGGTCAGGCGAGCCTCATGCATTGAAAAAGCAGAGAGCAATTCAATTCGTTGGGAAGATTGAGAAATATTGGGGGGGGGGGAGATGTGCAAGAGGGAGGGAGAGAGAGAGAAGGCTGTAATGTTGGATTTGAATTATCAACTCAAAATTTAGACAAAAGGTGGAATTTCTCCCTCTGGTCACTGAAAAAAATGAGCCCTGGTGACATTGGGCTGTTAGCCAACTGGTCGGCTGTTCAAAGCCACCAGCCGTGTGCAGGGAAAAAAAAGATGAAGCTGGCTGCTTCCGTAAAGAGTGACAGTCTTGAAAACCCTATACACGGTCCCTATGTGTTCGCTCAATGCCAGTGGGTTTGGTTTCTTGGTTATCCACCAAATGAGACTGAAAACGACAGCTTCGTAGCCATGAGCACATTTAGCACGCCGTTGTTGGTTTCTAAATACCCTTTCCCACTGTTAAAGAGCCAAGGGTTGCTTGGAGAAATGGCTGGCTCTGGGTCTGTAGCAGGACAGGTGCAACAGGAGGCTCTTCTGTTAGAGGGATGGACTAGCCTCCTGATATGACCCATACAAAGTCCACATACAACCTCTAATGTTCTTGCCCCTACACGGGCAATTGGAATCCAGTCAGGGGAAGCAGTCAGATAAATCTAGAAGGTGAATTTTTTTTGGGGGGGGGCATCACTACCCTCTGGTGGTGGGAGTAGGAGGCCCAGCCTTTGCTCCTGTGGAGCTGGAATTGAACCTCCATCCCAGTGGGCCGCAGTCCCACGCACAACCACTACGCCACCGGGGCTCAGCCTAGAAGGTGAGTTTTGACAGCACTGCAAGTCATTCCTCATCAAAAAGCCAGCATTCCCATTTCCCCACCCCACCCCTAAAACCCTTGGCATCCAACCTGCTCTCACCCTAGGTAACCACTGATGGTGTTTCTATCCTATAGCATGGGAGGGGGGGGAAGGGACATAAGCAAAGACTATAAATTAAAAGGTATTGGATAAACATTCATTTTCTGAATGGTAATTGCATTGTGGTTTGTGTAGGAACTCTTTAAAAGACCTTTTTATTGTGACTTAAGTGAAGATGTAAGGAGCTGTCCATCAGGTTTGTTTTCTATTCATTTTTAAAAATCATTTTATTTTATTGTACAACTCTTATCACAACCCATGCATGCATCTATTGTATGTCAGGCTCATTTGTACATTTGTTGCCCTCATCATTCTCAAAACATTTGCTTTCTGCTTAAGCCCTTGGTATCAGCTGCTCATTTTTTGATCATCAGTTTTACAGGTAGCAATTTCTACACATTTGGTTTTAACTCATCCATCTCAAACCCCTCAGTGGACCATCGCTTATCTCATCTCGTCTTGAGTTTCATCCCACCTTCTTCCCCAACTCGCAGCTCTTGGGTAAATGTTGCCCTGTGCCTCTTACGTGCTGACTATTCCAAGACGGGGGTGAGTACCCTTCCGAACCTGAAGAATGACCGAGAGGCACAATCATCACGGGGGTGAGGGGGATGTCCCACCAGTCTCAGTCCCCATCAGTAAACCCAATCTCTTTTATGATTGGGGGTTTTATTCTATACTTTTCTCCCATTTTATAGAGGACCCTCCAATACAATGGTTCTCAACCTGCCTAGTGCTGTGACACTTTAATACAGTTCCTCATGTGGTGGTGACCCCCCCAACCATAAAATTATTTTCATTGCTACTTCATAACTATTATTTTGCCATTGTCATGATTCGGGCAACTCCTGTGAAAGGGTCGTTCGACCCCCAAAGAGGTCGTGACCCACAGGTTGAGAACCGCTGTTCTAATATGATCCTTTTCAGAGCAGGTGGTAGTGATAGCTGGGCACCATATAGTTCCTCTGGTTTCAGGCTTGTGGAAACTGATGTTTGTGCAGTCCGTCAATCCACTGGACTCATTGTTTCCAGGCATCTTTCCAAGTTCATCATTCTTCTTTCCTCTGAGCAGAGAGACCAATATTTGTACTTTACGTGGCTGCTCATAGAAGAATGTTCTTATTCTTAGGAGATAGCAAGAAGAGGTTTGGGGTAAATTATTAGGATACCTGGAATTTACTTACTGGGATGCATGCACACATACATGTGTGGATCCACATGGAGAGCTAATAAAAGCATGGCAGCAGCTGAGCCCTGGTGGCGCAGTGGTTGTGTGCGGACTGCAGCCCACAGGGTTGACAGTTCAAATCCAGCAGCAGCTCTCCAGGAGCAAGGCTGGACTTCCTACTCCCACCAGGACAGTAACGCGGAAAAAAAATAATAAAAGCATGGCAGCATATGAATCGTTGGTGAATCTACATCGTTATATTAAACTGTTCTTTGACTTTATATAGCTTAGAAAATTTCCAAATAATAAACTTAAATCGGGAAAATCATCATTTTCATCTCCGACTTTTCTCAATGCCTCTCATAATGGCTTCTTCAGAGACCCAAGACATAGACATAGACAGGTTCCAGCCACTCTTCTCCCTTTGTCTCATGAGATTAGAGAATTTGGTGGAAAACAAAAGGCCCAGGAGATTTCAGCAGTTTCACCCACCCACGCTGCTTCCCCCAAGGGTCTCTCCCAAAGTCCAAGCCTGATGGAAACTGAGAGCTGGCTTCCAGAATCTCCACACTTTCTGTGTGTGTGTGTGTGTGTGTGTGTGTGTGTGCCATAGAGCTGATACCAACTCATAGTGACCGTAGAGGACAAAGGAACTCTACCCCTGTGAGCTTCTGAGACTGTGACTCTTTATGGGAGAAGAAAGTTCCATTTTTTCCTGAGGGACTGGTGGCACCCCTGGAGTACTGCATCCCAGTTTATTCCCAGAGCCTTTTGGTGCAGGAGAATGGAAGGATTTCTCTGGTGGTGAATCACTCAGCCCGGTGGAACACAGCTGCTAGGGAGAGGAGTGCATTACTTGGCTCTATATTAGAGTTTCAAGTTTGAGCACAAAGTCTGCAGAAGGCTACCGATAACAGTGGAAGCTCTAAATCCATTTCGGAGTCTCCAGTGTGGATTAAGTCTCCACTGAATTCCTTCTAACCATTAACCCTCAAAGGTTAATGGCCCTGTCCCCAGGCAGATGCATTAGAAAGCGAATTACTACCACACCCCTTACCAATCCAGGAAGGGGTGGTCTAGCCCTCAGGGGGTTGCCTGGGTGGGTCCTTGGTGGAACTTTGGGGTACTGGGATTGCATTGGTATGAGTCACATCCTGACTGCCTGGGTAGGAGGGTCCTGGCCCTATCTGATAAGCTCTTCTACTCCAACCCTGTTCCTCTTCCTGCTTCTGTAGTCCAGCCTGCACCTGGGAGGAATAGATCTGCCACCTGGCATGCAGCTGTGACCGTGCCCTGTGCCCGCCCAGCTCCACTTCAGTCCACGATTCTCTGTTAAGTCTTGGACGCCATTAGGACGTTGTACCCCTGCCCTCCCTTCTCAGGATGATGCATCTTTGTCTTGTCTCTGCCCTCTTGAAAATTTAATAAATGAAAGGAAAAGACTTTATAAATGTTTTCCCTAGGGGCTGAGCCCCGGTGGCGTAGTGGTTGTGCGCGGGACTGCGGCCCACTGGGACGGCGGTTCCATTCCAGCAGTGGGGCTGGGCCTCCTACTCCCACCACCGAGAGCAGTGATGCCCCCCC
>PVJH01041543.1:0-14872 GCA_004026705.1 Nesogale talazaci | reverse complement strand
ATTTTCATTAAGTATCGCCAGACTGCTTTCCATAGTGGCTGTACATAGCTACATGACCACCAGCAATGTAGAAGTGTTCCTCCAATAGGCTTGTTTTGTAATGATTGAGGAATCGGTGATAATATTTGAGAAATTAAAAATTGTAAGAGTGGGAAAAAGAAATTGCAAGAGTAGTGTCAGCTTTTGGTTTTATGAGGATGAGAAGGATGAATGAGAAGAAAAGAAGCAGGAAAAATAGGTAAAGTAAGTAGTGAAATAAAAGTTTAGATATTAAAATAAAAGAAAGGACAAAAAACAAAAATATTAAATAGAAAAATAGAAAAGATAATTATAGAGTAAGAAGCAAAAGAGCTGGTAATGTATGTTTGTTTGGACTCCAACTTTGTCTCTGATGTGAGTGCTAACTTGTACACTGATGATGTGTTGAGGGACTATAAAGCAAAATAAATTTAAAGCAAAAAATATGAAGTAATAATATTTTTTCTTTCCTTGTATATACCAACAGATGGGGAAGTCCTGATTAAGAATGAATGAATTATAAACAGAGTGAACAACTTTGTTTTAAAGAGAGGGGATATAGAAAGGATAAAACACTGAGTGACAACAATACCAACAAAAGAACAATTGGAGTCTTGGTGAGAAAACAGGGCTGTGTGGAGTGAGCGTCTTGTGAGCAGGTGAGGACAGTGTTTGAGGACAGGTAGTATTTTACTACCTTCTGGTCTTTTAGGATGTCAGGATAAGGTTGAGATTCAGGCTAGGGGAATCACTTGGTGTCTGGTATGACTGAGAGTCGTGTATCTTATGATTTAGGTGAATTATCTTAAAGGAATAGACCTTTGATGGATCAAGTCAGTAAATCAGGGTTCACTCCTTTTGATTGATGGAGGACATCACGTGGGGGTGGGGGGATGAGATCTATACTGGCTATCTACCTAGGTGGTCTAGAGGGAGGAATGAACAGCAGCCTACTCAGAGGACAAGTTGCTTATCCAAGTAGCTTGGGCTGCCACTAGGGCTCATGCCAGAGGTCAGATGGTGAATAGCTAGGTCTATCTGGTATGTAATCAGCCAGGAGCAACTCCTGACTTTCAGTGTTTGTCTCAGGCCCAAACTCCTATCCTGTGCTTCATAAACATTCATCTCTCCTTTCAGTTTCTACTTGTACTGTTATATTAATATATTGCTAATAGGTCCAGTATGTGTTCTATGCTAACCAAAGAAGGTTTTTGTTTTGTTTTGTTTTTAAAGCTAGTGAATGAGGCCTCTGTGTGGGCATGGCTTTCTCATGAGAATTCTGGGAAGTCCTTGAGGTATTTCCCAATTGGAGAAAAGAGACTTGACTGAGACTCCCAGAGATGAACTACTGACAAGATGAGATGACAGCATGCTTATCGATCCTGATTCCTGGAAAATGGAGGAGCCAGAGGAGAAGCCACATGGGTTTGCCCTGATGGAACCAGAGAGAGACCCCTGCCAGTGCTGAGATGCTCCCACCACCAGTGGATACTGATGATGGACCCTGAACCCTGGAAGTGAGGAGCCATGGGGAGACCCCTGCCAGTGCCGGGACACCTCTACTGCATGTGCTTCGTGAGTCCGAAGGAGACTTTATAGACTGGTATGGGCTAACATCAGACTTATGACCTTGCATTGAACTGTGTTGGGATGCTTTCTCAAGGTTCCCTTCCTCTTGTATATAAACCTTTCCCTTATATCCATAAAAAAAAGGCTAGTGAACGAAGGTGCCTTCTGAAGGGAGACTGTGCAGAGCTGTACCAAGTGGAGCTGGAGCTCCCCTGGCTTGTGTGAAGTTAGTTTACGCTCAATTTAAGCCACTCCACGCTGCCCTGTAGAGTGGTCCCCACACAGCTTCGTAGGCTGTTGGGGAAGTAAGACAGTGAGGGTACCAGATCAGAGTTCCCTTGACTTCTGCTGAGAGCCCAACCTGTTTGTGCTTCCATCTGCCCCAGGCTGGTGCTGTAGTGCTATGTCCCTGAAACTTGACCTGTCAACCACCCTAGCTGGTTCCTGGACTGGGAAGAGCTGGTCACATGAGTTGGGGATCTGTGCTTAGCCAGTTTGTGCCCAGGGTCAAGGACAAAGGGAAGTCTATCAGTAGATATCGCTGTTCTTTATTTTTTTTAAGTGTGTCTACTTATCTTTATGCTGAGGATCTTGTGGCCTAGAAGTGTTTGCTGTCCCTCTCTGGCTCTCTCTGTTCTGGTGTCTATGGAATTCCTTCCATGTGTGTAACTTGGTCACCATTTTGCTCCAGGTCTCTTAACACTTCTCATTTTCTTGATATATATTTCGCTTTCTGGTTTTCTCTAACACTGCATTGTTTTGCATAGGCAATCAAAGGTTATTTGGAATCTTTTAGCAGCTCTCTATTTTTGCTTTGTTTTTCTTTAAGGCTTTGAACTTCCATTGCATTGGGATTAAAACAGGTGAGGGACTTCAATGGATGTGTACAGGCAGTCATAATGGTTTGGCATCTGACTTACAGGTATAGGCTGTCCTACAATATAGCCTCCAACAAAATGAGGCTGTATCAAATCCCTGATGATTGAATTGTTTACCTTTACACAAAGAAGATTGGTAAAGTATCAAAATCTGCATGTGGCATGTACCCAGGTTTCCTTCCAGGGATTCTCATGAGGTTGTCCAAAACAAACAAGCAAACAAACAAACAAAACATGTCAGCAGGAACGATGGTGGTTCCCCGTGTGCTAAATATGTCCAAGATTGGATCAAGCATGGTATCCTTATTGAGGAGCAGGAAACCATTGTGAAAGTAATGATGGCACAAACACAGTCAGAGAGCTAAATAAATACAAATGAAGTTTTTTTTAATAATAAACACAATCAAATGACTTGTTAAAAAAATAAGTGAAATGAAGTGAGACACACAGAAGAAGCAGCCCTTTACTTGTCAGATTCTAAGAGACATAGCATCTAGCATTAATATATATTTAGTCTAGTAAGGGAGACAAATACATTGGGCCATACGTCTGTGCTTAGTAATTCCATCTGAACACTGTCAGGGAGAATTTCATTCTATAAATCACTTTTATATGCTTTAGTAGCCTATCCAAAAGGCTTGTAGGATGAGTATTGTTCCCATTTTCAGATGAAGAGATAAGAAATAAGGAAAGAGAGACTCTACTGTTGACCTTGATCAATGATAACCGACTTAATAAATGATGCTTGGTGTGATGAAAATAGATGTCACTGGGTTCTTCTTCTTCAGAGAAAACCTAGCAAGCTTCTCCCAAGCAATTTGCCACTGAAACAAATAGCCACACAAACACAACAGTAAGAAAAGACAAGCTGACAGGACAGTAAATAAAGCAAAGATTTAAAAAGCAAAGTGTACTTTAATCATTAAACAGGTTCCCTTATAATTTCAGGAAGACCCCATCCAACATTAAGTTTCATGGGAGTTGGGTAGTGGCTTGACCCCATTGGCTTGCCTCAGTCCATATCCTGCTTTCCCATTGTTCTTTATCCCTGCATCTTAATTGGTCCTAAGCATAGCAGCCTACTTGAACCTTATTGCAGCACAATGATTGGCCTCATAATCCACAGCTTGTGCACCTTGTTACTATGTAAGGCATTTTGGGTTGAGTTATTGTCATGTGTTATAGTTTGGGATAAATCATCTAGACCTCCAGTGGAAAGGAAGTTTCTGGTGCCAACCAGCTCTGACAGTGCCCCATCCCATGTCATTTTCATTGCTAAGCAAACTGATTCTAGGCAAAGAAAAAGAGGGAGCAATAGAAGGAACACCATCAGTACAGAGGGTGGTGGAGGGAACATATGGGTTGAGAAGGAGTTGAAATGGGCAGGATATGTGCCCAACCTTCACCAATAACTGAATTTTCTTTGGTGTAGAGCAAATCCAGGAGGTGCTGAGTGGGCCACAAGGACGCAATATGAACTTGGAGTGTGTGTATCATCTGTAAAGCAAGGGCTTGTGATGAACCTGTCAATAACAGAAGGTCTACCATCAGCAGTATAAAAATCTGAATTTTCCATCCAGTGATAAATCCTCAGACTATGTGAGTGCCGATCTATGCTGATATACTAAGCCCCCTTATTCCACTTGAAACATTTTACTCTCTCATCTGAATTCCTTTTAAAAGATCATTTTATTGGTGGCTCATACAACTTATCACCATCAATACATCTATTGTATGCAAACCACATTTGTGCACTTGTTGCTGTCATCATTCTCTAAACATTTTCTTTCTACTTAAACCCTTGTTATTAGCTCCTCATATCTCCCCTCCTTTCTCACTCCCCCTCCTTCATGAACCCTGATAATTTATAAATTATTATTTGTCATATCATACACTGTCCAATGTCTCCCTTCACCCACTTCCCCATTGTCCATATCCCAGGGAGGAGGTTATATGTAAATCCTTGTAATTGGTTCCCCCTTTCTACTACACCTTCCCTCTACTCTCCTGGTATCACCACTCTCACCACTGGTCCTGAAGGGTTCATCTGTCCTGCATTCCCCATGTCTCCAGGTCCTATCTGTACTAGTGTACATCCCCTGGTCTAGCTGGATTTGTAAGGTAGAATTGGGATCATGATAGTGGGGGGGGGGGAAGGAAGCATTTAAGAACTAGAGGAAAGTTACATATTTCATTGTTGCTACACTATACTTTGACTGGCTCGTCTCCTCCCCATGACCCTTCTGTAAGGGGATGTCGCTTCACCTAGAGATGGGGTTGGGGTCCCCAATCTGTACTCCCCATAATTTATAATGATATGATTTATAGTTCTTTGATGCCTGATACCTGATCCCTTTGACACCTCACGATAATACCCCACCTTCCCTCCACCCATACCGTAACTCCACTTTCATTAGTGGTCCTGAAGAATCCGTCTGTTCTGGGTTCCCTGGATTTCTAGTTCTAGTATACCTCCTGCAGTCCAGCTGGATTTGTAAGGTAGAGTTGGGATCACAACAGTGGGTGTGGGAGGACGCCTTCAAGAACTATAGGAAAGTTGTGCGTTTCATCACTGCACCCTGACTGGCCCTTCTCTTCTCCATGACTCCTCTGTAAGGGAGTGTCCAATTGCCCACAGATGGGCCTTGGGTCCCCACCTTGTTCTCCCCCTCATTCGAAGTGATGTGCTTCCTGTTTTTTGATGCTTGATATCTGTTTCTTCGAGCCCTCGTGATCACACAAGTTGGTGTGCTGCTTCCATGTGGGCTTTGCTGCTTCTGCGTTAAACGGCCACTTATGTGGCCTTTAAGACCCCAGACGCTTTATCATCTGGTAGCTGGGAATCATAAAGAATCTTTCCAGGGGACTGAGCCCTGGTGGCGTAAGTGGTTGAGTGCGGGACTGCGGCCGGTGATCTTGGCGGTTCAAACCCAGCAGCGGCTCTCAGGAGCAGCGCTGGGTAGCTCCCACCACCACCAGAGGGCAGTGATGCTTCCCCCAAAAAACTACAAAACAAAACAAGCAAAAAAGAATCTTTTCAGATTGGCGACCCAAAGCCCATCAATAGGTAAAGCAACATCCTCTTACAGAGGGGTTGCAGGGAGAAGATGAGCCAGTTAAAGTACAGTGCAGTAACAACGAAATATACATCTTTCCTCTAGTTTTCAAATGCTTCCTCAGTCCGGCTAGAACAGGGGATGTACACTGGAGTCGGAAACATGGGGAATTTAGGATAGATATTCCCTCAGGACTAGTGAGAGGAGTGGTGATACTGGGAGGGTGGAGAGATAGTGGAGTAGAAAGGGGGAACCAATTTCAGGGATCTACATAAAACCTCCTCTCTGGGGCAAGGCCAACAGGGAAGTGAGTGAAGGGACGCATTGGACAGTGTACGATATGATAAAGCAATAGCAATTTGTAAATTATTAAGGGTTCATGGGGGGAGGGGGGAAGGAAATATGGGGAGCTGGAACTAGGGGTCTAGGTGGAGGGAGGAAGTTTTGAGAGTGATGATGGCAACAAGTGTGCCAATGAGGCCTGCATGCAATTGATGTATGTATGGATCATGAGGGGAGGTGTATGAGTACCCAATAAAACGATTCATTAAAAAAAGGGGGGAGGGCGAAGGAGGAGCTTATACCAAGTGCTCAAGTGGAAAATGTTTGGAAAGGAATGTGGCAAAATGTATGCAAATGTGTTTGATACAGATGATGCATTGAATGTTATAATAGCTGTAAGAGCCCCCATTAAAATTATTAGAAAAACAAAATGAAACAAACAATAAAATCCCAGGACCAGATGGCTTCACAGTATTGAGTGAATAAGTTACCAAATTCTACATGGGCTATTCCAGAATATAGAAAGGGACAGCAATCTCTCAAACTCATTCAATGAAGCAAAAATAACTCTGTTACCAGAACCAGGCAAAGACCAGGTTAAGACAGAAAACTTGGGCTGAGCCCCAGTGGCATAAGTGGTTGGGTGCGGGACTGCAGCCTGCGGGCTTGGCGGTTCAAATCCAGCGGCCGGTCTTAGGATCGGCACTGGGTAGCGCCCACAACCACCAGAGGCAGTGATGCCCCCCCAAAAAAGACCAAACCAAAACAAAAAGAAAACTTCAGACAAAAGGCCAAATAACATTAAATTAGAAAGGGACACCTTCAACAAACAGTACAGGAAAAATTTGATCCCCATCTGAAGAAGAATGAAACAGAACCCATACTTTGCCCCATGCACAAAAATGAACTTGAGATGGAGTAGAAAGACTTGACTGTAAACTGCACGGTTACAAGAAAATTGGGACAAACTTAAGAACCCTTTGCAGGGCATACGTAGACTACTAAATATGAAGGAAGGACATAGTAGAAGACAAAATAATGACTTGGACCTACTAAGATTAAAACACATGTGCACATCAAAATACTTCATCAAAAGAGTACTACAAAAGCCCAATGATGGTGAAAATATCTTTGGTGATGACATGATGGAAAAGGGTCTAATTTCTAAAATCTATAGAATTTTGTAAATAATCCAATTTAAGAATGGACAAAAAACATGAACAGAAAGCTCACCAAAAATGACATTCAAACGGCTAACAAACACATGAAAAAAATGCTCAGAATCACTAGCCATCTGAGAGATGAGAATCAAAATAATTTTGAGATCTCAGGTTCCACCCACAATGACAGCCTAATTCAAAAGAATACCTCTGGTGGTCTTATAAACATGTATGACTCTGATGGAAAGCCATATGACACTACTGAAAACAACTGGGAAAAGAAATACCATATGACTTGAAATAGCTGGGCACCATCAGCTTTCTTCACCACATTTACTTTTGCACCCACCTTGTCTTCAGCGATTGTGTTAGGAAGGTGAGCATCACAGAATGCCGGGTCATTAGAACAAAGTGTTCCTGCATTGAGGGAGTACTTGAGTAGGGGCCCAATGTCTGTCTGCTACTTTGGTGCCTAACATATAAATATATGTACAAAATCTATGTCTCTATCATTATATAAAAATAGATTTACACATGTACATGCCTATATTTATAACTCTATCAATGTCCCTTGCCTCCTATTTTTTGCTCTATTTTCTTTTACTTTTCTCTTGTCCCACTATCATGTTTGACCTTCATTCAGCTTTCAGTTATTCCTCTCAGCTACATCGCACTTGATTAAACCCCACCAAGCATTCTATGCCCATCTCACCATCAATTTTAGATCACGTATTCCCTTGTACCTGGGTTTGTTGACTCTCCCCTCTTTCCCAGCCTTTCCCTCTCCCATGCACCTCCACCCAGAATTGTCAGTCCCATTGCTTTCTCTTTGGTATTGTTTATCCTGCCCATCTTTTTTTTTTTTTAGGCCATCACTGCCCTGGTGGGAGTAGGAGGGCCAGCCTTGCTCCTGGAGAGCTGCTGCTGGACTTGACTGCCAACTCTGTGGGCTGCAGTCCCGTACACAACCACTACACCACCAGGGCTCAGCCCTATCCTGCCTATCTTATGTAGATAGACCTGGGGGTAAAAAAGGCCTATAAATTGTTCCAGGTCTGTCTGTGGACTTTTATGAAAGTTTACTGATCGAATTTGATGAGGTGCCCAGCCCTGCCCTCAAAGTTTATTTTTGAGATTCCTCAGTGGCTTCATTGCTTTGTTCCCCTTGCTGCTCTGCTGTACTCCTATCCTGTTTGACCCGTGTGTGTGTGTGTGTGTGTGTGTGTGTGTGAGACTGGGCACAATTCCTGCACCGTGTCTCCAGTGTTGTCCTGTGAGTCAGGGAGTGAATGCCATGTCTCCTGATGGGGCTAACCCTACAGTCTTCTCTGTGCATTGGCTTATCTGAGTGGGAATATTGTCCTCCAGGATTGGTGGGTCAGGATGTGGATCTCTCTCTCCCTCTTTCACCTGTGTGTTCTGAGCAGACCCACTCCTCTCCATTCCCAGTATCTTCAGTGATGTGCTCTGTAGTGCATTCTTCTGGGAAGAGGGCCCATGTAGCTGGGATCAGGACCTGGCCCTGCAGACCTCTCTGTTGGTTCACTCCTTCATGAGGGTATGTTGCCCTCAAGTCTTGATGCACCAGGTTGAAGTCTGATCCCTCTCTCCCTTTCCTGGGAGACATAAACAATAACCTCCCCATGGGTGAGTTAGTGCCCTGTTCCCCACCTACCTATGTTTTCTCTCTCTCCTTTTTCTTTCTCCCTCCTTTTTGAAACAAGAAATCCACTTGCACACTTGAGTTTTTCCCACAGTGCTATCTTTGCACGTTGTGTTCAACATCACAACAGTTTCTGTGGCATTTTTTCTGAGCAGGAAACAAAATTTCAAAGCTGCATGTTGTTCTCTTAAATTGACCATCACAACAAACAAGATTCGAGTTAAACTACTTTTACAAAAAAATTCAGCCTGACCAGAGAGGACCTTCCCAGGCAAGACCACTGGGGATACTAACTCAGAGAGAGTTGCTTGATGCTCACCTGATGGGGAAAGGGTGTATTACAAAGACTAGCAGAGCTTTGTTGTGTGATTGTTTTTTTTTTGGTACCCCCCCCTCATAAAGTGGCCCAGGATTACTATCTATTTACTTTGTTAGGGTGGTGTGCCAAAGTCTACAGGCCAAAAGTGTGCCAAAGTCTATTTTTGCATGAGGAGAAGCATATTCTCAGGAGGGTGATGTCAAACTAGAAGAGGATACTCAAAGAAGTGGGTGAGAACTGGAAACAAAAGAGTTATTATAATACAATAAAAGTATAAAAATCTAAGAAAATAAAATTATACATGAAATCACCTTGTGGGTGGGGATTCCTGCTACTTTGGTGGTATTCCTGTCTCTACAATGTGTGCTTCACGCGGGAGGTGGTATATGTGGGGGGGGGGGGGGGAAGGGCCCCAGAGAACAATATAGGAAAGGAGGAAGGAAAAAATGGCAAAAGTGAAGTATAGATACTTGATACATCTGTACCAAGCTGCCCATACATTCTGCTATTCACCAGAGCCCAAAGAGATCAGCAAGATCAGAGATTTGCCTGGTTGGGGAGCCTCAGGGGCTGGGAAAGTTTGGCTACATCAAGAAGGAGTGAGACTCAGAAACACTGGACAAAGCTCATGCCACTGGACAATGATAAAGGAGAGTCTTTCAGCTGCTATTGTTGCTTCCATTTTAAGAAACTTGGGTCTACTTAACTTTTAAGTTGAATTTCTCCGTGCCAGAAAGTGCAGGATTTCCTTCTGACAATAACCTTTCCAGTAGTTGCTGAGTTCTTCCGGTGCTTGCTGTACGGCAGCCATGTTCCCTATCTCTCTAATTAAATCTGTTAAATTTCTTCTTTTAATATGGGACTGCTCTAATACTCCACCTCAGTCTGTATTGCCTTACATAAGTATGTGATTCTTGAAATTTGACCATTATTTCTAGGTTTTCAAATTTGTTGGAATTCATTTCTTCATGCTATTCCAATTTGTTCATTTTTTCTTCAATTGTTTCTGTTGTGACATCATCCATTTAGTTTTTTATTCATATTATTTGCTTCTTCTCATTTTCCTTTCTCAAATTTGCCAGGTTTTGTTCATTTTAGCAATCATTTCAAATAACCAACGTGAGCCTTCTTGATTCTTTCTACTCTTTTTTGTTCTAATTTTTTTCTCCTAGAAAGTGTAGGTTTATTTTGCTATTCTTTTTCTTATTTTTTGGAATTGTTTAGTTAAAGTGTTGGCTTTGTTTCTTTCGTTTTCATAGGCATGTTCATTGACATCAATTGTCCTGATCACTGCTTTTGTCATGTTTTAAAAGGATATTATATTTTTTATTCTCCTTGATTCAAGGAATTGCAAGATATTTCCTTTTTTAAATCATTTTGATTTCCTTTATTGTGCATGAGGAAGAACATAGATTTGTCTTAAACAAATACTTGTTGTTTGATTCTTTACTTAAAAAAATCGAAGATACATTTTTTTTCTCATTAAAGCATTTGCATTACTCGCTCCTTACAAGGTGGTTGTGTTTTTCTCCCCTGAAAAGTCATTTTCCTAAATTGTGTAGCAAATGAAAATGAAATTCACCTCTCCTTCCCACCTTCCTTCCGAAAGATCAAATTTTCTACGTGTTTTCTGTCTAATCTCGGCTGCCTGGCGTTCAACTAGTATTTGAGGCGTATCCCCTTCCTGAGCACTTTGTCAAGCTCTTCTGCAATTGATTTAATCACCGGAGTCATAGTTTCTTTCAAAACGGCGGCAGTCCTGAGCGCATGATCCCAAGCCGAGTTCAGTGTCTCAAATCCCATCTTGTCAACACTCTGAAAGCCGCATCAGGATTTGCGGTGGTAGTCCCTCCCGGGTGTGGGCGCAGAGCGAGGGCAAGGGCGCAGGCTGGTCTGCGTGGTAGGTGGCGAGCACCCGCAGATCCAGTGCAGGATGTTTCCTCTCGGGATGTCTGTGTCTTTCCTTTGTCAGTGAGAAGGGCACGCCTCCAGAGAGATTTCGACTCCACATTTATTCTTTGGGGGCCAACCTTCTAGGCCCTGAATGCTTATAAAACATGCACACCCACATACGACTTGGCAGGTGCCGTGCACGTGTGTTGGACTCTTTCTAGCACCAGGGGGCTGATGTGGTCAAAGAAGCCCGCGGCAGGACCATGGCCCTGACCGCAGCCCCCCCTCCTTCTCCCCTGTGAGATATTACTCTAAAATATTTCCTGTTTTATTTTGCCTATTACCTAGGAGTTTTTAAGCAGGATGTGATTCAGTTCAAATGTGGATATTTTTTTTCTCTCTTAATCTCCTATTAATTAATCTTCCAATTTTATAGCATTTTGACCTGAGAATAGGCTTTATAGTGTTTCAGTGTTTTTAAGTTTAATGAGGCTTACTTTATGACCTAGCATATGGTTGATCCTGTAGAATATTCCATGTTCATTGGGAAATATTTTGCTTTTAGTAAGTGGAGTATTTTGCATATGTCTATAAGGTTGAACTGTTTGGTAGAGTTGTTTATTTCTTCTGTGTCTCCACTGTATATGTCTTTCATTGATTGTGGTGTAGTAACGTCTCTGACTATTATTGTGGAATTTTCTGGCTCGCTTTTCAATTCTATTAAAGTTTGATTATGTATTTGGGGGCTCTGTCAGTGGATTCATGGACGTTTATTATGACTGATCTCTTTTCAATGAACACTTTAATCATTATATGGTATCCACACAGTCTATTTTATGAGGAATTAATATTACCACTTCTGCTCTTTCTTGGTTGCCATTAGCTTGATTTTAGTCTTAATTCTTTTACTGTTAGGCTTTTGTGTGTGTGTGTGTGTGTGTCTAAGGTGTGTCTTTTGTAGATAGTATATTGGTGTGTCCTGTTTTCTGTTACTCTTTATATTTTGACTGGTACATTTAACTCGTTGATATTTGTGGCAGTCACTAATTTGGTGTCAATTTGAGGATTAAGAGTGTAAGGTGGAGCCTAGTCTGTCAATCTGGAGATAGCCAATAAGACCTCTATGTGGGCATGGCCTTCTTCTCTGACAATTCTGGGGAATCTGGTACTTCCTTCTTGGAAGCAGGAGACACTCATTCGCGTGGAGACTTTCTGCTGACAATGCTCGCTGCCAGAGAGACTTAACTGACAAGGCTGGCTCCCTGTGAGACATCCCTGAGGAGAAGCCACGTAGACCTCCCCTGGTGCAGCAAGAAACCTGGACCTAGAGAAGCCATGTGGAGACGCCTGCCAGCGCTGAGATGCTTACAACACCACTGGATCCAAAGACTTTCCGCTCACTGACAGGCGGTTGTTCTGCATTTGGCATCACTGCATGTGTTTAGTGAGTCTGAAGAGGACTTTGTAGATTGCTGTCAGACCAATGGGCTAATATCGAACTTATGGACTTGTTCTTGACTGGGCTGGAATGTTTTCTTACTGTACAATTACCTTTCATACGAACCTCTCCCTTATATACGTGTGCGTCCATGAATTTGTTTCTGTAGTCTACCCAGACTAGCACAATATTTGATGTAGTTATCAATAAACATGAGCTTATTGGTCTTGTGTGTATGTGGTTTCTCTGCTTCACATATTTTTCTGTGCTAGGTTCATTTATCAATTTTCTTATTGTTTACTTCATAGTTATTGTTTTAATGTTTACTGAAACATGGATTTCTTCTTGTCAATTTAGGTAAGACATTTTATTACTCTTCTTTCAAGTTATTCTGCAATTTATTATTATTTTCAAGTTAAAAGTCTGTTTTATTATGAAAATATCTTGATTGTTTTTTCTACTAGTTAAATTCGGTAACTACACTATTCCCTCTTTTTGCTTTGTGGTGGTCTGACTTACAAATTGATGTCATTGGTTTCCTATTTCCAGTCTTACTAGCTTATTTTATTTGAAATATTTCTATAGATGGGTTGATTTTTGGGTGCTGTTGGCATGTGCATTAATCTTAGGCGGGTGTCTGCCATTGGTGGTTCTCCGTCCAAAGAACTCCATTAGTATTTATTTCTTCTAAGGTTGATCCGACTCTTACAAATTCCCTCATTTCCATTAATCTGGAAATATCCTTTCTACTATCATATTTAAAGGACAATTTTGCTGAGTATATGACTCTTGGTTGACAATTTTATTTATTTATTTATTTCATTTATTTTATCACCCCATTATCTTTCCTGTAGAGTTACTGCTGAGACATTTGAGCTTATTCTTATTGTAAGCTACTTTTAGTTATTTTTGAATTGCTTTCTGGGTTCTTTCCTTGTCTTTGGTTTTCCAAAACTTGATGATGATATGCTGAGATGATTTTTCTCTAGTGTTTATTCTGCTTCGGGTTCATTCGGTTTCCTAAATGCACATCTTCTTGTACTTTCATGATACTAGGAAAGCTTTTCTCAACTTTTTGTCAAATTTCTCTGTGCTTTTCATTGTCGTTTCTCTTCAGTCATATCTTTTTGATGAGGTCCCACATAACACTTAGGTTTTTTTCTTTTAAATTTTTGTTCTTTCTTCTGACTGTTCCTCTAACAGATTAGTATTAAGAGACTTGCCTTCACTTTCACTAACTCTTCCATTCATTCCATTCTACTCCTTTGACCTTTTATTGTTTTATCTATTTCTGAAATCTTAGTTTTAATCTTCTTGATATTTGCTATTGTCTATAGTTTCTAAATTTCCATTTATTTAATCTTCTTGTTCTTCTATCGCTCTATTCAAAACCCTAGATTTTTCTAAAATTTTGTATATGTTTTTCTTAATTTTGTCTGAGGTTTCCTCAAGAGCTCTCTGAATTCATGGAAGGAACATAAATATCATCGTTTGAAGCTCTTTACCAACGAGCTCCTGCACCACTTGTTTTTCCCTTCAAGAAGGCTTTCTGGCTTTTTTTGTTATTTGTGAAAAAGGACATCGTCTGTTATCTCTGAGGCATTGTAGTATTGTTTTATTTCTACTTAATTGGTGGTTGTAGATTGGTGTGTTTTGCCCAGGTTCTTCTTTTTCTTTATTTTGCTTTTCAGGGTGATAGACTAGTGGCCACACCTTTTGGCAGGACTTAGGCTCTCTCCCTGTTTCCTAATGAGTATGACTGAGAATGGGAGCAAGTGCATAATGCCGTCTTTGCTGTTCATGGAGGGCAGCTGAGAGTAGTGTTGGTTACTGCCTATCATTGATGAAGATACGGTTGGCTGCCTTCTCCTAGTGAGTGGGACTGCAGGAGGTGCTGGTGAGGCTGGGCAGTGTCACTTCTTCACTGCTGCTTCCATAAGAATTGGTTGTGGATCCAAGGAAAATGAAATCCTTAACAACTTCTGTATTCTCTCTGTTTATCATGCTATTGCTTAATGGTCTATTTGTGAAGACTTTGTCTTCTTTAAGTTGAAGTGTAATCCAGACTGTCGGCTATCATCTTTAATGTTTATTAGTAAGTGCTTCAAATCCTATTCCCTTTCAGCAAGCAAGATTGTGACATCTGAATATCTAAGGTTGTCTCCTCCCATTCTAATGTCACATTCTTCTTCATATAGCCAAGGTTCTCGGGCTATCTGCTCATTATATGGAATGAATAAGTCTGGTATAGCGATACAACCTGATGCAATACAACACTTTCTATATTTTAAACCATGCAGTATTCCTTTGTTCAGTTCAAATGACTGCTTCGGTCTAGGTCCAAGTGCTAAATGAGCATAATTTTTGTTTGTTTGTTTTGGGGCTGCCCTCTGGTGGTCGTGGGAGCTACCCAGTGCTGCTCTTGAGAGCTGCCACTGGATTTGAACTGCCAAGCCCACAGGCTGCAGTCCTGCATTCAACCACTTACGCCACCGGAGCTCATCCCACTACGTGAGTATAATTAAGAGTTCTGAAATTTCTATTCTTCTCAGTGTTATCCATAATGTGTTATGATTTACACATTCAAATTTTTTTT
>PVJH01041542.1:0-14893 GCA_004026705.1 Nesogale talazaci | reverse complement strand
CAGTGCTTGCCATGTGTGCCGTCTTCTGTGGACAAGTTTCTGCTTCGGCGTTAGAAACACGGCTGTTTGCAAACTCGCAGGCCCCGAAGCAGGGTTGCAAACTAAGAGGAAGAGGAATTTACAGAGCCATTTCAGACCGGAATCGGTGCCATGTCCTGTGTGTGTTCTCAGCAACGACAGCGTGAAATGAATTATTTTTTTAAGCCCGTTCATTAGCTGGCACGGTAAGGCAGCCTGCGCGTAATTCCGGGGTGATTGCCACCGCTCACCAGTTCCATCACTGACACAGGTGCCGTCCATCTGTCCATCCTTCCAGCCCCAGCATGCTTCCTTCCCTGCCTGTTGCCTCTGGGTGGCAGCCTCGCCATCTCTGCACCCAGTCCTGTTGCGTTTTCATACCATCTCACCCCAAAATCAAAGGAAGAAGTGGGGACACTAGCACTCTCCTCAAACCTCTCTCTGTTTACTGGAAAGGAAACTAGCGCCCCCCCCCCCCAACACACACACCCACCAGAGAATGTTCCTTTTATCTCTTTGGCCCCTGGGTCACAAGGCTGCTTTTAGCTGCCAAGGAGGCTGGCCAAGGGAGCCTTTGCCATTTTTGCTTGTGACCATGGGGAGGCAGGCAGCGGTGGTAGCATTCTCACTTTCCATGCAGGGGAACCCAGTTTGGTTCTTTCCGTGTGTGAGTGGAGGCTGGCCCGCTGCACTAAGGTTGAATAGAGTTCAGTGGGACTTGCAGACTATGGATGAAGAAGAAGGGCCTGCCGGCCTGCTGCTGGAAACCAGCCATGCAGAGCCCCCTGGAGTCCCCACTGTCCAGGTCACAGGTGATCTTGGGAATGGGCTTCATTCCACTGTACGTGGCATGGCCACGTGCTGGGGACCAGCCCAATGGCAGCAACAGGGACTCCCATAGAGGCAACATCTGTGACCAGGGAAGGGTAGGCCAGGACAGGCTATTGGTGGGCCCCTGTGCGAGTCTGGGAAGACTGGAGAAACAAATCCATAGACACGCACGTGTGTAAGAGAGAATCTTCTATACAAGGGCACTTGAATATTGAGAAAACATCCCAGACCAGTCTGATCAAGTCTGTCAGTCCGATATTAGCCCATATGTCCAACACCAATCTATAAATTCCTCTTCAGACTCACAAGACACATGCAATGATGCTGAATGCAGGAAGATCATAGGTCAGTGGGTGGGAAGTCTGGTGGATCCAGTGGCATTGTAAGCATCTCAGCACTGACAGGGGTCTCCAGGTGGCTCCTCCAGCTCAGCGGCTCTGGCTGCCACCAGCCTGTCTCCACGTGGTGTGTCAACTGCAATGTCTCCCACGGAGTGAGTAGAAACAGAGAATGTTTCAAAGGAGGAATACAGGAGTTCCCAGAATCCTCAGGAGAAGGCCAGAAGCCTTATTGGCTATGGCATGATTGACAGGCCAGTCTCCACCCCTTCACTCTTAATCCTCTCAAATTGACAGTCAAACTGATATAACTACCACAGCAACCAACAAATCTAGGACTAAAAGAATCTCCTGATCCTCACTAGACCATATCCTTTTCTTTCTTCCCTTTTCTGTCTCTCTGGAGAGAAATAAACCAATAAAAACCAAGAGTTCTTACGGTGCCTTTGGCTACGAGCCTCTCTAGGGAGCAGGAGGGTGTGGCCCAGAAGAACTGATTCCACGTCTCTCCTGATTTTCTGGGGCTCTCTCTTCGTTGCTGGATAACCTTCAGAAGTTAGGTATTCTGAGCTTCTCCATGACCAAGAAAGACCCAGGCCACCTCCCCTTTGTAACGCTGGAGCCTTGGTGGTGCAGCGGTGACGAGTTGGGCTGTGATCCTCTTGGTCGGCAGTTCAAAACCACCCAGCAGCTCGGAGGGAGAAAGACCGCACTTTCCACTCTGCCCGTTGGGCAGTCGCAGGTCCAGTAAGCCACGGGACAAACGCTGCCCTTTGGCTTGACGTGGTCGATGACGCGCACATGAGAGAGTTGCGCTCCAGCCCCGCAAGGTGACGAGGGGAAACGTGGACTCTGAGCAGTCAGCGGGTCTCTGCTCACGAATTAGGCTTTTCTTCTCCTTTCCCTTTCCCTCCTCCATGATCTTCTAATGTGTTTGCAGAGCAGTTACCGGCCGCCGCCTCATTCCTCCCATCTCGGGATTGTGGAGTCTGATGCTTGTGAGGTCTTTCAGTCCAGGCCCAGTCTCTGTTCTGGTTCCTCCTGCCCTCCCTCTCGTCCAGCCTGCCCCACTCTGAAAGTCTAGCCTGCCCGGGCAGTGGGAAGACCAGCTGTGGGTGAGGCAATGATGCCGATGGGATGGGACGTGGGAGCTGTCAGCTGAGAAAGGGAGGCCAGAGGCTGCATCTGCTCCCCTGCCCTCCCCCAGGGCTCCCTGGCTGCCAGGACACTCCAGTCTGGTTGTTGGCTAGGAAGACGGCAAATTACTTAAGAGCTAGCTCAGCGTCTCTTCGCCCAGGACTGTCCTTTGTTAAAAAGGCCTTCTTCCCAACCCCAATATAGGAAACCCGTTTCCTTTTTCCTTGCACCGAGGGCCCGGGAGGACTGCCCGCCCCCGGTTTTTGGACGGCCTCATCTGCTGCTGGTCCGGGTTTGAATAGTTTGAAGGGGGAGGAGGTGATTGTTCTCCTGACCTAAATTCTGGGGAGAAATCCTGGAACCTCCCGGACTCTGAGTGCTAGCCTGCAGCTCCTCCCCCGGGACTGTGCAAGTGACTCAGAGTCCTCCTGGGGCCAGGGCACGTGGTCTTGGCACGGGTCACGCCTGGTGCTCATGGCCTTGGGAGTCCTCTGCTGCTGTACCTCACAGAGAACTCTGAGCCCTCCTAGGGACCAGGCCTCACATTCTCTGAATGCCTCTGGCCCTAGACTCCCTCTTGGGACCCACACCCCGTGCTCTCCTCACCCTACCAGCCCAGGGAAAGCCTTTCTGAGACTGTGTGGCCTTGACCCAGCTTCTCTGTCCTTCCCAAGGGGACTGGGTGCTGGGCTGCCTCAGACTGTTTACAGCTCTCTGTCTGGTGTCAATCTGAGGATAAAGAGTGTAGGGGTGGAGTCTAGCCTGTTAATCTGGAGGTAGCCAATCTGTGTGGGCATGGCCTTCTGAGAATTCTGGTTATATTTCCCCCTTGAAGGTGAGGCACTCACCATTCAGTCCCTTGGCAATGCTTGACTGACTAGACTGCCTCCCTGCGAGACATCCCTGAGAATAAGCCACATGGACCTACCCTGATGCGGCCAGAAACCTGGACCTAGAGAAGCCACCGGGAGACCCCTCCCAGCACAAAGATGCTTCTATCACCACTGGATACACAAGACTGCTCCCACTGGCCTGTGATTGTCCTGGTGTCATTGCATGTGCTTTGTGAGTCTGAAGAGGACGTCCTAGTATCGGACATATGGGCTAATATCGGACTTATGACCTTGGACTGGACTGGGTTGGGATGCTTTCTTAAAGCACAGTTGCTTTTGTAAATAGAGCTCTTTCTAATACACACACGAGAGTTTCTATGGATTTGTTCCTCTACTCTACCCAGAGTAGTACACTGTCTGTCTGTTTTTCCACTGCTTTCTGGAGGAAAAGAATGTGGAGTCCAAGATGTACCCGAAAGACACGGAGGGCAAAGGGACAAAAGCACTCATGCGTCACCCTCTTTCTGAACACGTGACCTGCTGGTTCAGTGCCCACTCGGCTTGCAGGAAAAGGCTTCCCTCCAGGAGGGGGTGGGGTCATGAGTGACCTGACCCCCGATCCCAGACTCGGAATGACTTCCCCAGTGACCCGGCCCGGGTCCTTCCACCTGCGAGGTCAGTGACGTGGCCCACAGAGCAGGGACAGGGTTAGGTCATCTCTGGGAGTCCTTCCAACACCAACACTCAAGGTCCTGAAGCCACCCAGGAAAAAGAGAGCACTTCCTCACAGACTGGGGGAGCCGATGGCTTCACCCATGGGTGCAGGGGACTTGGAGCACCAGGCGACACCGCCAGAGTGGGTGATGCCAAATTTGCCAGGCGACTTCTGTGGAGGGCTCAGCCCTGGAGAAAGTTGCCAAGCTTGCCGGCGGGTGCGTGGACAAAAGGGAGTTCCTCCCCTCCCCGCCCCCCCCCCCCCCAGGCAGATTCACAGAAATGGGGGCTTCAGAGATCCAACACGGCAATGACCATGAGCACGGGGCCCACAGGGCCTGTGGCACAGGGGACCGACCTGACTGCCTTGTACAATAGCTGAACCCCAAAGGGTCTGCTCCAGGAGGAGGTCACGAGTGGGGTGACATGCCGTGTCTCGGCCTCACCACACTGGGTAACGCCGACCCAGGAGAAGCCACTGAGCCCCGCGAATGCGAACCCTGGTCCTTCTTCCTTGCATTGCTTATTCCCAGTGTGTGGGATCACATCCTGCAGGCAGGGAAGTGAGGACGACAGAACCACCAACACAGACTCCGGAGACCAGGCTCGATGATGCAGATCAAACTTTATTACAGCTTTTGCAAGGCTTATATAGGTTTCATTGACCCATCAGATCGCTTCTTTCACATACTTCCTAGTTTCCAAACACATCCTTATAAAGTCATGGGTTTGCAGCATGAAAAATGATTGGTCCACACTGTGGGCTATGTAAATGAGACATCTCCGGCTGAGTTATCTAAATAAGGTATAGCTGGCTGAGCCAATTGTCTTGCAAGACTATTTCTTCCAATCACATCACAGGATCAACCATCCAATTGCATTGTAAGATGCTGTGGTCCAATAGTATTACAGGAGCTTGGCTGTTACTATGGGGAAGCAAGAAGAATTCTGATAGGTTGTCTCAGGGGTTTAAAGCAGAAGGATATCAGGTGAGCTAGCCTGGAGTATTTTTGCCTCAAGACTGAAGTCCTTTCTAGGAGTCATGGAAATGTGGGATACCTAACAGCTTCTGCCTGACTCAAGACCAGAATATTCCAGGGGATTTGGAAGTGTGGGTTCCAGCTACCTAAGGGTGCGGATACCCAGTGGCTTCAACACCACTCTAGGAGACGTAGCAACATCCTGAGTTTTCTACGTCTCTCCCCTAGTTTCATAGGTCCTGCCAAGAATGCCCCCACACCAGTGAATATTTGTCCAAAGACATTTATATTCCTTTTTCCTCTTTCTTATTGTTTTTAGTTTTTTTTTTTAAGGTCCACTGTGTGGCGAGTATAAATAGTATTCAAAACTGAAAATTCACAGTACTAGTCTGGGTAGACTAGAGAAACCAATCCAGAGACACTCATTTCTGTATAGAAGAAAGAGTTTTCTATTAAAGAGTAATTGTAGATTAAGAAAGCATCCTGGCCCAATCCAGATCAAGTCCATGAGTCTGCTATTAGCCCCTACGTCTGATGCCATCTGTAAATTCCTCTTCAGACTTACACAACACATGCCACGGCACTGAATACGGGAAGATCGCAGGGCAGTGAGTGGAATGTCTTGTGGATCCAGTGGCAGTGGAAACATCTCCATGCGGGCAGGGGTCTCCACGTGGCTCCTCCAGCTCCAGGGTTCTAGCGAAGCTTCACGTGTCTTCTCAACAGCAATGTCTCGCAAGGAGGGAGCGTGTGTCCCGCCTCCAGCGAGTGATTTATCTCTCGAGCACCTTCGAATGAGGTCATCAGGCTGCAACCTTACTGACAGGCTCCACTCCACCCCTCCTCTCTGAATCATCTCAAATTGGCAACAGATGATGTGACGACCACACGCACTGCCACCGAGTAGTGCAGACTCATACTGATTCCCGGGGGTTTCAGAGACTGTTACTGTTTATGTGAGTAGAAAACCCTGTCTTTGTTCTGCAGAGCTGATGGTGGCTTTGAACTGCCCACCATGCGGACAGCAGCCCAACGGACACCATCGTCACTCCTGGATAAGTAATAGTATTAGAGATCAAAGAAGGTCACCCAAATGTTACCATGTGTACTCAGGTAGAAGCTGAGCTTTCCAGCATATTTTTAATGCAGTTTTTGTGGTAAAATTAGGGCGCCTCGGCTGATATGCGGGTCGGTGTATGCTTGAGTGTCTATGGTATTTTCCTTCCCACATTTTCAAACAAAGTTCATCTTTTGAAGCTAATATTTTGACTCGCAAAGATAGCAGCATGTATTAAGGGTTTTAATTAGTTCATTATTAAGGAGAGCCCCAGAAAGATGCTACAACCCAGTTCAATGGGGAAGTGAAAGAAGCACCAATTCTCGGGGAGCCAAGGAGCATTGGAAAGGACGTACAAATAGAAGGGACCTGGCTTTTCCCAGGAGGATTTGGACGGGAAGTCACTCGGTGGGACAGAATGTAGTTGCATGTCTATGGACAAGTGCTATTTTGCATGGCTGTCATTACCTAAGCTTTGTAGAGCTGCATACCAGGGCCCTGGTGACACAAGGCTGAGCACCTGCCTATGAGCCCAAAGGTCAGTGGTTCTAGTCCACCAGTTGCTGCCCAGCAGCAAGATGGGGCCGTCTGTTTCCATGAAGGCGAGAGTCTTGAGAACCCCCTGGGGAAGTTCTACCCTGTCCCAACAGTGTCCCTCTGAGTGGGAATTGACTCAAAGGCAGTGAGTTCAAAAGAGCTCAAAGGTAACAGGACACCCCCTCCCCTTTCCGGGAACATCAGATAGACTGCGCTCCCATCAATGTCTCCTTTGCTGTCGGAGCACGGAGTTGTCCTACCCGGCACGGACTGCTACCGCGTGGTCGAGTTGGCTCAGAGGGTACAACTGCCCCCCAGCTCTGCCACATCTTCACAATCACCAGTCTCATTGACTCTGTGGTTACAGCTGTTGCTCAGTCCCTCCCAGTGCCTGGGTCATTTTCCAGCATTTTCTTGGACACCCTTCTGTGGTGATTCATTGGCTAGTTCTCAGAAGCAGATTGTCAGGCCTTTCTTCCTAGTCTTAGTCTCTGCTGGCTGAGACTGCTGTCCCTGAGCCTGCTGGCGTAGCCTTCAGCCTTTTGGCAACACCCCCGCCACCACAGTACCACAGAGTGACAGACAATGACAGTGGTGGCAGCACTGACTCAGCACTTAGTGTTTGCACAGAGGGATTTATGGCACGGGAATGGGGATTTCAGAACTGATACCTCCTCCTCGAAGTAGCCTCACACAGCATTCCTATCATCTTCCTCCTAGTGACATACAGGTATTTATTGTGGCGGTCATGTACTGGATGTCAATTTCATGAATGGAAGTCTAGGGGTGGAGTCTAACCTGTCAACCTGGAGATTAGCCAATGAGATCTCCGTGGACATGACTTTCTCTGAGAATTCTGGGAAGTCTCGCGATATTTCCCTCGTGGAGATGAGAGACCATCTCTCTAGTTGTTGGGAGACGCTCTACTGACAAGACAAGATGGCAGCGTCTGAGGAACTGGAGGAGCTGGAGGAGAAACTACATGGCCTTACCCTGATGGAATCAGATCTCTGAAGCCGGAGGAGCCACAGAGCCTGCCAGCATTGAGATGCTTTTTCTGCTTCTACTGCTACTGGACACACAAGACTCTGTACCTACAGGCCTATGACTTTGTGAGTTGGAAGGGGACTTTATGGACCGGTGTCGGACATATGGGCTAACATCGGACTTGTGACCTTGGACTGGACTGGGTTGGGATGCTTTCTCCATGTTCCATTCCTCTGGTATATAGACCTTTCCCTTATATCCTTTATGAATTTGTTTCCCTAGTCTACCCAGACTAACACATTTATATATTTGAGTTCCACCATAAGGTTTTTTTGGGGGGGAAAAACAGAGAAGGTTTCACTGCTTAAAAAAAAAAGTTGGAAAACCTCTGATTTATGTCCAAAACATTCCACTTAATAGAAGAGAAAACCCAGGCCCTGCTGCAGGTCATACAGCTGTGATTTGTTCTGTGGTCGGAAGGCCCCTTCATTAGGTGACACCTGTGCTTGAGGCAGGCAGGCAGGCAGGAGGCTGCCATAGATGGTCTCCATCTCTCCGGCTATAGGAAATCTGCTACTACCCATACAGGGGGCTGTGGGGACTTCAAGAACACCTGAAGACTATGTGGTATCATCATTGTGCGGTATCCTTAATTACACTCTGGAATTCAGCTTAAGTGCAGCTTGGAGGGTGTTCTGTAAGGGTGTCAATAGGGACACAGCAAGTGTCAAATTCTCCCTAGTAACTACAGTCCCACCCCTTGCTCAGGGGCACCAGGGAAGCGTGTTCACTCCCAGCCGAAAGAGGGCACAAAAGGGTAGCTGAGACCACTGGCTATGCATTTTTTTTTTAATGCCTGTTAAAAATCATTGAAACTTGGCAACATTTAAACTTCAGGTTTATTCTGAGCAGTTATTCTTTAGGAATATAACCTCAACCCACGGAGATCAGGGTGATTACAATTCATAGAGTGCCTATAAAGGGTTTCCGCGACTATAAATCGTTATGGGTATACACAGCCTCATCTTTCTCCCTAGAAGCAGCAGGGGGATTTGAACCAACAACCTTGAGGTAGCAGCAGTCCAATGACTAATTCACAAGCTCCGCCAGGGCCCCTTCAATGCAAATGGATGGATAATTTTTATTCCAGAAAAATCCAGTGGTTCAAGAAGCTCAGTCCATTGTGGCTTATCAAGAGAAGATGAGGGAGAAACAGAGATCAACCATTGATTAATCAGCACAATCGATTGAGCCCTGTCCTGTCTCTTTGATTAATACTGAACTCACATCAGGTCACAAGATGGTCTCTGTTCCTCCTCTTGGTCGTAGTCTTTGAAATGCATATTCAGCAAGACTACCTAGTTTTGAACCAGAAAGAAAAGGTTGTGCAATTTTGGGTGCCAGACAAACCACCGGCAGTATTAATTTTGTTCAGGAATTTCTTTAATTTGGTATGATCATTTGGTTTCATGAGTGAAATAAAAATAATTCAGCCTTTGCTGAGTGACATTCAGGGCTTACTGTGTTGTCAAAGTTGGAGTCATCTGCCCGTGGTGTTTCATAATAGACCTCTCGCTTGCCCACCAGGTGGTTGAAACCTCCCAGGTGTGTTTGCACGGCTAGCTCTGAGGGGGGAGAAGCCTGGACTCTGCACGCAGCTCCTGCTCCCATCCGGCTTGACCACCAAGCGCCTTGTGATTCCAGATGGAAGCATCTGGTGCCTCCCAAGCCGCCTCCTCTGATCCTATGCTCTGCAGCTAGCAAGAGGGCGGATTCTCTCCAGAGGAGAAAAGAGTCGCTAATGGTGCAAACAGCTTGGTTGTTCTTCTCTCCTTAACCCCTGCCCTGGGTGGACGGGAGAGATCTCCACTTCTTACTGAGACAACCGGACAGAGAGGGGCAGCTGGTGGGACATGGTTGGGCAGAACTTCCTTTATCAAACAAGACTTTAGAAGAAGGGAAGTTCTTGCTGGGGAAAGTCCTGCTTTTCATTGTGACCCTGCTGTGGCCACAGTGGACATTTCCTCCACTAGAATGAAATAGGAAATGCCACAGTGACCGAATGCCAACCTTCCATGGAACGGGAAGCATTCCCAGGACCCAGACAAGATGTGGTGATGGTGTGAGCTGGGAGGGGAGTCGTTAAGGTCTGACAGGTGTAGCCGGGGAAGGGTCATGCTTTCCGGGTGTGGAGGGGGCTGTGAGAAACTGAGGAACCAGAAGAGAGTCTATGCGGATGGATTCTTTATTCTCATATTTTGAGAAGCCCAGCCATCACACTTGTGGCTTAGAGATGAGTCCCAATCACCTTCTCATAACCAAGACTGATCCTCCCACAATACCCTTCCACACAGTGACCTTTTACAAGGACATGGCTGAGTGCTACCTGGCCAGCAGCTTTAACTATAGGAGCAGACAGACACATGGGGTTTCTCTCCCTGCTTAGGGGACAGTCACTTCCCTTTACCTGCCCCCAGCACTGGTGTTAGGCTACTCCTTCAATGAGCTCAGGGACCTTTAGGGTCAGGGTACGTGTGTTAGTCTGGGTAGACTAAAGAAACAAATTTATAAACACACATATGGATATAAGGGAAAAGTTATATACAAGAGGAATGGAACATTGAGAAAGCATCCCAACCCAGTCCAGTTCAAAGTCATAAGTCCGATATTAGCCCATATGTCTGATACCAACTATAAAGTCTCCTTCCGACTCACGAAGCACATGCAATGTCACCAGGACAATCACAGGCCAGTGGATGCAGAGTCTTGTGTACCCAGTGGCAGTAGAAGCATCCCAGCGCTGGCAGAGGTCGCCCCCTGGCTCCTCCTTTCCAAGGCTCAGGGTCCATCAGCAGAATCCAATGGCAGTCGAAGCATCTCAGTGCTGGAGTCTCCACATGTCTTCTCTGGCCCCAGAGGTCTGGTTCCATCAGAGTAAGCCCATGTGGCTTCTTCTCCTCTGGCTCCTCCAGTCTCCAGGAATCAGGATCCATCAGCATGCTGTCATCTCATCTCGTCAGTAGTTCATCTCCAGGAACTGAGTCAGTGGTCTCTCACCTCAGTTGGGAAATACCGCGAGACTTCCCAGAATTCTCAGGAGAAACCCTTGTCCACAAAGAGGCCTCATGGGCTATCTCCAGATTGACAGGCTAGACTCCACCCCTACACTCCCAGTGCTGAAACTGACACAGGTCAGTGACTGCCACAGTAAAGTCCACTTTGTTGAGTAGGTGGTTTCCGGTAATTAGAGGGGCTTGCATTCCCCCAAGAGTCGATAAGCTGGTGTTGAGAATACATTCTCTCTCTCTCTCTCTCTCTGCTCAGACCTGGTTCCTGAAGCTATGGTGGAGGTGAGCACCCCAAAACTTCTGTCTGTGAATTTCTCCCCTTCAACGACACAGTTGTCCCTTAGGACCCATCCGGGCATGCGGCTGGACCTCACAGGGGGCAAGGAGGAAGCTTGGCAAGTTGCCAGGATTGCGAAACCACAAACTTAGACATCATCTTAGCACCCAGAAACCCGTGTGTTGCATTCTGAGATCGCTGTCCCCTGAAGGGTGTTGAGCTCAGCGTTCTGGGTGGGGCTAGTTTTCTGTGACGGCAGCCATGGAGAGCCCTGGGCCCATCTTGAAACTTTTTGAATCTGCGATCATGTACAGAAAAATCCCCATCAGGGTCCCTTTTCAGCTCCAGCAGTCCAGTCTGAGACTGTGAGGATCTGATGTGTCCCTCATCGTGATGTTGTCACTGTTCCCTGTGTTCTCCATGTCCTATTTCAGTGGCTCCGTCCCGGAGACTCTGTGGACACCATCATGGCTCCGTGCTCATGGTCTCCTTCAGCCGGGAGATTTGCCTTTGTCTTCTCTGTGCCCCATTTAAGTCTCAGTGAATGTGTCTCTGTAAATGATACTTGACGCTGGGGTCTCTTCCTCCTTAATGGAAGAAGCCATGTCCAGGGCCAGAATCCCCCTGGCATTGATCTCTCCGGGGCCTGGCCCAGTCCCACCAGCGTGTGTGTATTTAGGGAACAAAGAGAAGCCAATGGTTTGTCCGTGTCCTCACTCCCCTGACAGGCGAGGCAGGCAGGCAGGGATTGGGGGACAGGATGTCTACTTCACTGCAGAATTCAGTGCTTAAAATCCCAGGAGGAGAGAGGCTCGTTGATTGGTTTTAAGAAAATGGCTCATCAGATGTTGTGGGCTGGCGAACCCCAAATCGCTAGCTTGGGGTGCCGGCTGGAGACTCCCCCTGGGCCTCTTTCTTCTGGAAGCCTCCTTGTTTAACTCGGAAAGTCTTCAAGTGATTTGCAGAGGCCCACCCACCCGCACGATGGAGGAGATGCTGTTGGACATCAACATTTCTATTTAAATACCTCCAAGCACCAGCGTGCCTTGTGATTGACCACGTTATGGGCACCGTGGCCTAATGAGACCACACCTGAAATGAACCATCACAGGTACTGACCAGGTGGTCTGGGGGAGGGGGGAAGAGTGACGTGGGAATATTGCAGGGGCCAGATTTCCAAGTCTGAGGAGGAAAATTCCAGCTCCCTTCTCACCTACTGTCAGCCCAGCCGCAGACGGGAGGCATCCTCCGAGACCACGCTCTTTTCACTTATGTCTCCTTCTCCAGCGACAAGTGAGGCAGGCTCTCCGGTGAGCCCCTTGACCTCTTTGGACTTGGTGAGCCCTGTGCTCCGAGAAGCCAGTGAAGTGAAGCCCCTCACGCCCGCCCCCCCCCCCACCGCCCCGAGTTTGTGGTCACAAGAGTACCTGACCCAGGCCAGGGTAATTCAACATTCATTTTTGCCATTTCACACAGGAATAACCAAAGACGTCACCCAAGCAAAATGATCACAACTTGAACTTCGCATGTTGTTCCCAGAAAACAACTCAGTAAACTGCAAGGTCAGATCTGACTTCTGACTAGCCGAAGAAGATACACCACCATGAGGCAGAAGTCAAACAAACATCTACTCTCCATCTTTGTGATTTGTTTCTCCAGCAGTCCACTCCCAAGGCACCCTAAGAGGGTCACCCCCAAAGAGGAAGCCCCTCAGGAGATGGGCTGACATCGTGGCTGCTACCATGGGCACAGATGAAGGACCCCCAGGCAGTGTTTCGTGGCACAGCTGCCCAGGTGGAACAGATTTGAGGGCACCAACAACCAGAGAAAGACCACTTTCTACTCCCGTCACGGTCACGGTCACGGTCACGGTCATGGATGGGCATGGGGTTGGGGGATCTCAATGAGTAGCATGGTCTCAATAGCGGTGGGGGGAAAAGAAACCAACCAGCGTGTCCCCCAAGACCACCTTTCTCTGTTCTGTTTCTTTGCTTGCTCCCCACCTGCTGAGAGAAGGCCCACCCTGTGCTGCCGATAAAAAAATGAAGGCATGCTGGCTACTTTCCCCTCACTCCCTCGGTGACTTGCCTCTCTAAAGCCCAGGTCTCCTGCTTGCCCTGGAGAAGTTTTGTTCAACCTCTCTCCTGGGATAAATACCTCAATTATTGGCTTGTATGAGAAAGAATTCATTCTGAAGCCCGAATAGCGATCCACGTGAGTTTTATAAAGAAGTTTCAGGTTTTATACAGGTATCCCACCCCCCACGCGGAGTCCTGAACCAGAGGAGTTTGCTGGAGAAGCAGAAGAGGCTCTGGATCAGGGGTCCTCAAACTATGGCCCACGGGCCACATGTGGCCCACCAAGGACATTTATCCGGCCTGCTGGGTGTTTTTGTTGAAGCTGCTGTCCTGCTTAGCAGCCCACTCATCCTGGGCTCTCAGTGAGTTTGTTCATAGTTTTTTGTTTTTTTTTTAAACTACAGTCCAGCCCTCCAGTGGTCTGAGGGACAGTGAACTGGCCCACTGTTTAAAAAGTTTGAGGATCCTGGTTCTGGATTCTGGTTTTTCAGGTCCTCCGCGGAAGGCGTGGTCAGTGATCCTGGTTGAGTCTCATTGGCTGAATTAAATCCACCTGGCCTAGATGGGGCCAATCCAGGTGTACCACTCACCTAGAAGAACCACTCCTTTCTGGCCAAATGCACCATGGACACCACAGCCCCTGTTCTATTTGTGAATGATCTTGTGTGTGGTGGTGGTGGTGGTGGCCAGCATCTCTTTAAGAGTCTGGTACCTTCTCTGCCTTTCTCTCTGGGCTGCCCACCCTGGGAGTCCAAAATGGAAGCTCAGGCCGAGTTGGAGCTAAGACGGAAATAGCCCTGGATGGCCTGGGGATGGCAGTGAGCAGGCCTTTGTTTAAAGAAGTGAAGGGAAGAATTGGGGGTGGGGGGTGGGGTGGGGTGAACCCTCCTTCTGATAAGCTTTTCCATTTCAAATCTTCAGAATCCTCTAGACGAAGAAATTTATCCACAGGCCTATGAGGCAGGGGGGACCGGGTGAAGGGTGTGGAGCCTCTCCTGGCTAGGGGAGGTGGGGAGGCACTTTTGTTCTCTTGACAAAGACCCCTTGTTGGGCAACTTGGGAGTGAAAGCACTGGCAACTTGCCATTCAGCATGGAGCTCTTAAAAGGGGCCAGGCTGGCTGTGTGTACAGATTTGCCATTTGTCAGAGATTGTTCCCAGAGGCCTTCAGGACCATGGCTGTTGTTGAGGGTTGCTGGAGGAAGTTGGCTTTTTAAAATCTCAGGAAGCTTTTTGGCAGGTTAAATGGAAAGGGACTGTGGCCCCATTGCCCCTAACACAGGAGACCAGGAGGTTCACAGTGGGGACATTCTGAGCTATTTTAAAGACACTGTGTCGTGACAGAGCAATAGCCGCTGGTGGAATCAAAGTGGAACAGCGCTCCTAATCTCAGCATTCAAACACAGCACAGTAGACGGTCGCTGCTTCCTATTTCATATAATTCTTATTTCACAATTTTACCATCAGGGGAAGTACAAATATGTGTTTTTACGTAGTAGCACATTTGAGTACTTATAGTCCCATATAGGACTATACTGTATAGTTCCATTGCGTGACTTTGGTACATATAAACCTTTCTGACATTAGTTAGGCCACCAAAACTTTCAGGTTTTGATTTGTGGCTGTAGACACTATGGAAAAGTGATCTGAGTATGTCGTTGTCTGACTTCTGAAGAAGAGCCCTGATGGGAGTGGTTAGGCCAGATTGCTACCAGGAAGGTCAGAAGTTTGAGGCCACGAGCCACTCCAGGGGAGAAGGCTGAGGCTGCCCTGACCCCTTTTACAGAGATACAGGGACATCAGTACCTGATACACTCTCTGCCTCCCCTGCCACCCAACCTGATCTTTTGATATTCAGAGTTGTCAAACCTCCAGTAAAGGCTTTTGACTCAAGGAAATGAATGTTGCTTGCAGATTCATTTTGGCCAGGGACTGCTTTGAAGTGAAGGTTAGACTTTGTGGGTAACCCACCCCTCCCCCGCACTGCCCCTCCCAAAAAATCAAAGCAAGATATCTGCTCTCAATTTCCCTCTATGACA
>PVJH01041541.1:0-14919 GCA_004026705.1 Nesogale talazaci | reverse complement strand
AAAGACCATCTTTCAATTTCCGTTGATGCCTTCCAGGTCACAGAGCATTGCTGATGTATCTGTGGAAGCTTTTTTCACACCAGAAACAATCACTTTGTTCAACAAGAATGCTGAGGTCATCTTCAAACTCTGTTTCAGTGCAAAATTTCGGCCTACTCAGGGGAACAATCAAGTGGGTAAGTAAACCTGAAATCCTCTTGAAAGAAACAGATGTGTGCTTTCAGTTTAATCCTGAATAGAGCCTACATTTTGGATCTATCGTCCAAAAGAAGTATAAGTCTTCCCTTGCAGATGCTTAAATTGGTATACATTAGAAGGGCCTGAGAATGGGTAATTGGTCCAGAGAGGGTTGTTTCTATCAACCTCTTTTCAGTTCTGAATGATGACACTGTTGGACCAAGTCATAATCTCTAAAAATAGCCATGGACTCTCCCAAATATATCTGGAAAACTCTTCTTACCCACGCTTCTTTACTTCGATAGTGGACATTCCTTATTATTCAGTATCATAGAAGTATTGATTAAGTGGAATGTATATTAACTCTGCTGCCATCTACATTGGACATAATGATTAAAAATATCAAATATTATTCCTGAGTGAAGCATGAAATAGTGAAAGGGAAAATATAAAACAAGATACAGTTCATGCCCAGTGTTTTAAACTTAATAATTTATCAATGTAAGTAAAAGTCTGAAATGTGTCCAACCAGATGGTCAGGAGTTAAGAGGACACAATAAAGCAAAGTCAGCAGGGACTCTCACGTCTCTCTCTAGTGGGCCAGCCAGGTCATCATTCATGATATGTAGCACACAATCTATATTTCCCTGAGGGTTTGTAATTAGTTGCTTTCAGATCAACTTTGGTTCATATTCATCCACAGACACCTCTAAGACCCGTGATATACTTGAGCCCGAACTGTTGCTCTTGTGGTGCTTGCTGTTGGGTGCCGTTGGGTAGCAGTGCTGCTCTGCTCACACTCACAGTTCACACAGCCCAACCCAGGCCTGTGTCATCCTCACAGTGATTCCTGTGCTTGAGCCCATTGGTGCAGCCATGGTGACTATTATAGTACCTTCCAACGAAAAGGGCTCAACTTCGAGCACTAGACTGTGTTGGGATCCAAAGAGTTCTCATTGACCAATCACATATATATATATATATATATATATATATATATATACATACATACACACATACACACATGCACATATATATATACACAAAACTTCATTTTTAAAATAGAAACCATAGTAATGATAAAATTTGTTGAAGATTTATACATCAAATAGTGCACAAAATACTTCATGTCTGTCATTCAAGTTTGTTCTCACAAAGTCATTTGAAATAGGTATACTACCAAACCCAGTGGTCAGACTAAGGAAATACAGTACAATAAATAACTTGTCCGTGTTCTTATTGCTATTAACTGTTAAAAACAAATATTTTTAGGTTCTTTCTCAGAGCACTTTATATTTCTGTTATTTTGAGATAATAATATTTCCCTAATTGTCTTATCTGGCTAGATATTTTTTTAATCATTCTATTGGGAGCTCATACAACTCTTGTCATAGTCAATACATTCATCTATTGCATGCAAACCACAATTGTACATCTGTTGTCATCATCATTCTCAAAATATCTTTCTTCTACTTAAACCCTTGGTATCAACTACTCATGATATTACCCCTCCCTTCCCGCTTACCTTTCCTCATGAACCCTTGATAATTTACATATTATTATTTTGTCATATTGTACAATGTCAGATGTGTCCCTTCACCCACTTCCCTGTTGTTCAGGGAGGAGGCTATATGTAGATCCCTGCAATTGGTTTACCCTTTCTAGTCCACCCTCCAGGTACCAACACTCTCACCACTGATCCTAAAGGGATCATCTGTATTTAATTTTACACGTTTCCAACTCCTATCTGTACTCTTGTGTATTCCCTGCTCTAGCCACATTTGTAAGCTAGAATTGGGATCATGATAGTGGGGGGGGCAGGGAGAGGCAGCATTTAAGAACTAGAGAAAGGGGGCTGAGCCCCCGTGGCATAAGTGGTTGAGTGCGGAATTGCGCCCTGCGGGCTTGGCGGTTCAAATCCAGCGGCGGCTCTCAGGAGCAGCACTGGGTAGCACCCACAACCACCAGAGACAGTGATGCCTGCCCCCCCCCCAAAAAAGATTAAAAGAACTAGAGAAAAGTTGCATATTTCATGGTTGTTACATTGTACTTTGACTGGCTCATCTTCTCCCTGCAACCCTTCTGTAAGGCGATGTCACTTCATCTATTGATAGACTTTGGGTCCCCAATCTGTACTTCTCCTCATTTATAATAATATAATGTTTACTTCTTTGATGCCTGATACCTGATCCCTTCAACACCTCATGGTCACACAGGTTGGTGTGCTTCTTCCATGGGGGCTTTGTTGCTTCTGGAACTAGATGGCCATTTGTTTATCTTCAAGTCTTTAAGACCACATTCACTGATAGGAATTTAGGCTGTTTCAAACCCCTTGCTATTGTGAATTGTGCTATTGTGTCCTGAGATAGCATATTATCAGGGGAGCCAGCCCCTAACAAATCATCATGGGTCCAGTAGGCACAATTGTACAGTGATAATAAGTAAAGATTATAGTAAAGTCATATATAATAAGAGAGAGAAAGAGAAATAATGGAGTCTGACACATTTCATGGTAGCATGTTCACCTCAGACCCACTTCGTGTTCCACATGTGGATGTGGAAGGTGAGAATTGCAGGGTAGAGAGATTTATTGCTAACCAAGGCTTATAAACCTTTAGGGGCATGCATCTCCCCTAATTACAGGTAAAGACATGGGTCACAGGAAGGGGTTGTACAATACAAGCAATAGGAGCGGAATATACAATGGGTATAAGCATAACGGGAAAGGGATGAACTAGGGGTGTACAAATAATAGGAAAGGGAGGGACTAGGGGTGTACATGTGATCAGAAGGGCGAACCATGTATTCATGGTGGTGGCCTAACCTTGTTTACCCTTGAGTGGGCTTGACCTCCTGCATTCTCCTTCAGGGAAACAATCTACTCTGATCCTTATTTGAAGGGAATAAACCATACTTACCATGGGACAGACTATTACAATCTGATTGCCCTAGATGGCAGATAATTCTTAGGGAGAATAGCCTCTGACCTACTTAGTTGACCTCCAAGTGTCTAGTCATTCACCATGTGTAACAAATAGCTAAGTTTGACATATATTTAGGGGAGAGAGACAACTTGGAAGAAATCTTTCTTTTTCCCACAGTTTATGTCTATTCATGATCTGTCTCATTTCTTTGTGGTATATGCTCAGCAATGATGGGTCCGATGTTATTTCTATTGCAAGCTGTTTTAGGAAACACCATATCACTTTCCACAGTGGTTGTACATATTTACAATTTCTCTGTCAGTGTATGCCAGTCCCAATCTTTCTTCATCTTCACCAACATTTGTAATTCTCTGTTTTGTTATTTTAATTGGGTTATGGTTGGTATTACATGGTATTGTTTTGATATACATTTCCCGTGTGGCCAGTTAATGAGAGCAGTTGGGTATCTTCTTTTGTGAATTGTGTATTCACATCCTTTGCCCATTTTTGAAAGGGTCATTTGTTTGTTTGTTTTCTTGTGTGTTTGCAGTGTTCTGTAGATTTTTGGTAGTTGGTCCTTTGTCCATTATGTCATCGCTAAATATGTTTTCCCAATCCACAGGCTCATGTTTTAAGACTTTAAGATGCCTCAATTAGAAGTAACATCAAATAATTTAATAGGTCCCACTCATCTATTTTGTCTACTACAGTTTGTGTGTCCTTTGCTATATATATTCCCATGTATGCCCGGTACTTGGGCCCTTCTATTTGTCCCAGCTTTCTCATTGATGAACCTGATAGCTTTGGGTTATACATTTCATTCTCTGATTCTCCTTGAGTTTATTTTTGTGCATGAAGTGAGGTATGGTTTTTGTTTCATTGGTGGATTTCCATTTTTTTCCAGCATCATTTGTTGAAGAGGGCATCTCTTTACCATTTAATGTTTATTAGGCCATTGGTGAAAATCAGTTGTCTGTAAGCGGTTGCTTTTATTTACAGATTTTCCATCTTGTCTCTTTGGTTATATTTCTATCATTAAAATAGGACCAAGCTCTGTTGACAGCCTTGGCTGTGTAGTAGGTTTTGAGGCCGGGTACTGCAAGACCACCTAGTTTTCTTTCTTCTTGAGACGTTCTTTGTTTATCCTGGGCTCCTTCCCTCTCCATATGAAGTTGGTATTGAATTTTTCTATTTCTTTAAAAGAATGATTTGGGATTTGGATCAAGATTTTATTGAATATGGAGATTGCTTTAGGTGGTCTTAACATTTTTCATAGTATCGAGTCTTCCTTTTCATGAACATGTTGTTTTCTTTCCATTGTGTCTCTCTTTTTGCTTCTTGTATTAGTGCTCTGCCTTTTTCTTTCATTGACTAATCATTTGAAGTAGATTGCCAGACTTTGAGCCTGCTAGTATTTGAAATATGTACAAATGGTATAGTTTCCAGTGTCATGGAAACACACAAACTAACACAGTATGAAAAACTAACAGATGGGCAGGGGTGATTGAATGGTGTCTTCTTTTGTTTACTGCTTCAGAAATCCTAAATCATGCCTGACATAATCAGGTTCTAATTATTTTTTGGAAGCCTGTCATTCCACAGTGGCAAGCAAACTAATTTAAAGACCAAAAAGAACAGAGGAAAATTATTTTCCATAATGCATAACAAGAAAAGAATTGGTTAAGAACCCAAAGCAGAAGTTAAGCTCATGTCTTGGCAAGCTTTTTCTTTTTTCCCTCTCCATCAAAAATTGTTTCTTGCAGGTGTTCAAACTTTGCTCCCACTCTGAGTAGCATATTGCACAGAACTGCTTTGTATCCCAGTCATTCGAGTGGCCATGAAAGCCGGATCAGAAATATTGCTGTATAAATAATTATTATAATAAATGACAGGTTGAAACAAAAAAATGACTGGTTAACCTAAAAGCTAATTTTGAATATGTATGGTTAGTTGATGGAAACAATTGACTGGCCTTGACATTTCAATGGCCTCATGTGTCTTCCATTTCTTGGCTGTGCTTTTCTGTTGTTTTACCCCGTGAAGAGGCTGTGTCATCAGAAAATTCTCTTCCCACCCACTCGTTGTCTGGGGCCTCTGAGTTTCTTGCTTGTTGGGTGGGGGGTTTTCCTTTTAAATTCTCCTCCTCCCTATCTCGAGGGCCAATCATGATCATCTGTGATATTTTGGGGCAATAATAGTGCGTATGGCACAAGTCCCATCTTTACAACTTTGAAAAGTGGATTTACAGCGCATGTGGCTGTCTTGTTTTTCAGTTTGTTGGGTGCCAATGAGTTGGTTTCTACTCATGGCAACCATGTGTACAACAGAACAAGATACTGCCCCTCCTGTGTCATTTGTACAAGTGGCATTATAGTCGAGCCCATTGTTGCAGCCACTGTGCCCATTCATCTTGTCGAGGGTCTTCCTCATTTTTATGCCCTTTGACTTTGATACTTAGGATGCCCCTTTTCATGGACTGTCTTGACAATGTGTCCCAAGTCCATAAGACAAAGTCCCGCTAACCTCAGTTCTAAGGAGCATTCTGACAGTACTTCCTCCAAGACAAGTTTATTTGTTCTTAAACAGCCCCTAGTACTTTCAATATTTTTTTACCAGCACTATAATTGAAATTCATAGATTATTTTTCAGTCTACCTTATTCATTTTCAAATGCACATGGGTATGCACATGAGGTGATCAAAAATACCATGGCTTGGGTCAGGTCTACTCTGGTCCTCCATGTGACATATTTGCTATTCAACCAACACCTTAGCGAGGGCTTGTGCGGCATCTTTGCCCAGTGCGTTACATTGCCTTATTTCTTGACTCATATGGCCTCTTATTTATTGACTCAGGTGAACCTTCCAATATGCAAATGGTATTTTGCCTATAAGACTGCATAATTTTTCATAAGCTGCTTGAAACCAATGAAAAAGTAATATTTTAAAGTAGTGTAATGGAATTGGTTTAGGAAGTATATTCAACATATAATCTCAATGAAATTACCCAAATATATGATTAGCGCCAGATTCTTGCTCTCAATTTTGAACATGTGACCAGCAATACTAGCTTGAAAGAATACTTCTTGTAGCTTGAAGACATTGACTACCTATCTCAACTCTACAGCTTTATTATTTTTTTTCATTTTGACTTCCCTTAGTTTTTTACTAGTTTCATTTTAAAGATAAAGAGACAGAGATTTAAAAGTTTTAAACAAAGTGCCCATGTTGGCAAAGCTCATCAAGTGATGAATTAGGATTCAAACCAAGTTTGTCTGATTCAAACCCTACTGCTACAATGTCCGTGCCTTTCTTTTCCTATTCACAGAGTAGAATTTTAATCCTTACAAGAAGTATGTAATCCTCACAATCTTATTTTTAATATACCCTAATATGAACACATTGGCTAATTTTAAAGCATCTTTTATTCTAGTTTATTATATGGGAAATAGGCTCAAGTATCCACTTCCCAGAATTATTTTAGACTTATTTAAGATGATATGTCAAAATGTGATGGCAATGGTGATACATCGATGGTAATGTTACTGGGAAAGACTGGAAGCATTAGGCTCCATCCTCCCAGTTACTGTTAACTTCAAAGGAATTAAGATGCAAGATAGGAAAGCCTTTCAAATGAGTGGGTGAGTTTATTAGAGTTACATCAGCATATATCAAGCAGGTGAGCACTTCAGCTAGTCTGCAGGCTACATTGAATGGAAAGTTATTTTTCCCTCATAAAAATTCATCTGCAAAATAGCAAAATGCTACTGAGAGAACCCCCACACTGTAGGTGGGTCTATATTGTGGTGCATCCCCTATTGAAAATTCAATGTTGCTTCCTCAGAAATCTAGGAATACCAATCCCATAGGACCCAGCCATCCCTCTGAATGATGACATAAAGAAATAAACGACACCCACATTCATCACAGCACTGGTTCATAAGAGCAAAAAGATGGACACAGCCTAAATGCCATCGGTGGAAGAATGAATATATAAACTTTGGCACGTGCACACAATGGAAGACTATGTAACATGAAAGAAGAGCGGTGAATCTACAAAACAGCTATGAAAGTAGATGAACCTAGAGAACATCATGATGAGTGGACTTAGTCAATCACAAATGGACAAATATTGTTGGAGACAATTATTTCAGGGACTGTTCTGAAAAGTTCACAAAAGGTTTTGACACTAAAAAATTTCATGATTAGTAAGGGTATATTGAGAAGTCATTGACTAAAAGAAAAAGGTTCATCTGTAACAATATTTCCATATTATTTTTATCACAGGCATTACGTATAACATCACGCTTGATGCAGATCGATTTTCATCCAGAGTGACCTCCCGGGGATTATTCAGAGAGAGCAATGAAAGGTACCTGCAAAAGAACATGGTAGTAAGTCAAGCTCAGCGCTGCTCGGACCACTTCATCCTCATCCAGGTGAGACCTCAGAGACGTCCCTGCCCACCTCATTCCTTCTGCTTAAAGAACAGTGAAGGCCTAAAGGAA
This sequence comes from Nesogale talazaci, assembly GCA_004026705.1. Taxonomy (NCBI): domain Eukaryota; kingdom Metazoa; phylum Chordata; class Mammalia; order Afrosoricida; family Tenrecidae; genus Nesogale; species Nesogale talazaci. The sequence continues at coordinate 7,312 of PVJH01041541.1, read as the reverse complement.
AGAATGAATGCTTGTGGTTTACAAAGTACTCACCATCCTAATTAATTCTAATAAATTCCCTTCTTGCTTCCTTGGTAGAATAGGAGATCTGTTTCCTTATGTGAATGTTAAGGATCAGCTCCAATTATTATACAGCTTGGAAACATCACATTCCGTTTGGGATTACAAGTAAAGAATCTCTTCTAAGGCCCTTAGAAAAGTCAAAGACAGGATGCTTTCCTAAGGGCTTAACAGGACAAGCTTTCAAATAACAATACATTTCATGTTGAAATTTTTCTACCAGGGAAATTTTGCACTCATCTTCCGGCTATTGAAAAGATCAATTCCCAATGTGGTTTATACTATTGGATTGAAGGTGATGTACCTGAAGACAGGTGGATAATGAGATGTTGCTGCTGTTGTTGTTGTTGATCGGTGCCTTTGAGTCCGTTCTGGCCCATAGGGCTCTCATGCACACCAGAATGAACCCCCCGCCCCCCCCGCACCACTCTCACCATTGTTCCCGTGTTCGAGCCCATGGCTGCAGCCAATGTGTTCATCCATCTCCTTGAGAGCCTCCCCTCTCTTTTGCTGCTCCTCTGCTTCCCCAAACACGATGCCCTTCTCCAGGGACTGGTCTCTCCCGACAAGATGGCCCAAGCATGCAAGATGAAGTTTTGCTTTCCTTACCTCGAAGGAACTGTACTTGAAAGAGAGATATGTATGTCCTTTTTGCAGTCCATAGTATTTTCTTTTTTTTATTTAAATAATTTTATTAGGGGCGCTTACAGCTATTATAACATTCAGTACATCATCTCTATCGAGCACATTGGCACAAATGTTGCCACATTCATTTCCAAACATTATCCACTTGAGCCCTTGGTATAAGCTCCTCTTAAAAAGCAAAAAGCTCCTCTTTCCCCCTCCCCTCTTTTTTAAAAGGAATCATTTTATTGGGTACTCATACACCTCCCCTCACGATCCATACATAGATCAATTGTATGCAGACCTCATTTGCACACTTGTTGCTATCATCACTCTCAAAAACATCCTCCCTCCACTTAGGCCCCCAGTTCCACCTCCCCATATTTTCCTTCCTTCTTTCCCCCCATAAACCTTTAATAACTTACAAATTTCTATTTCATATCTTACACTGTCCAATGTGTCCCTTCACTCACTTCCCTGTTGGCCATGTCCCAGAGAGGAGGTTATATAGCATTTTCAATATTGTTCACCAACACTGCAATTCTAATGCATTGATTTTTCATTGATATTCTTTATTTAATGCCTACCTTTCACATACGTATGAATCAAGTGAACATATCACGTCTTGGGTCAGGTGCACTCTAGTCCTCAAAGTAACAAGAGATAAGAAGCAGAGTTATTCTTTCTAATCTTATGATGTAATTTATATGATGCTTTAAACACTCCCCAAGTCTGCAAAGATGCTTCTCAAGTGAAAACTTTCAAAGGAAAATACATTGTTAAAGCATGTGGACATTGCTCCTTTGAATCACATGATGAAATTTGATAGTGCAATTTTAAAGGAATCACCTAGAATATTTGGCACCATGCTTCTCAGAGATTAAGGTTCAGATGAGTTGCTAAGAAAACAGTTATAAAATATACCTTCTGAGCTCCCACCACCAGAAATTTGGGTTAGAAGGTCAAGGGGTAGCATATATCCAGACAATTCTACTATAGATGATACAGAGATCATGTTTTTAAAAATGCTAATGATAAAAGTTGGAAAAACCCTAAGTCAATGGTTTGGGGAATTAAACCATTTCAGTTGTTTTGTGTTTTGTTAGATTTGAAGGTTTAGTGTTTATGCAGGCCCAGATTATTTCTGTAGGGTTAAGTGGTAATTATACCCAAGATTATTGAGTTGATTCTCCATAGGGCTCCCTATAGGGCAGCGTCGAATTGTTCCTTGCAGTTTCTGAGACTGTAAGTCTGTATAGAAGCAGATAGTTCCATCTTTCCCTCGATGAGTTCTGACCTCCAACTTTGTAACTAGCAGTGCAATGCTTAATTCTGACCTCCAACTTTGTTCTGACCTAGCAGTGCAATGCTTAATTCACTGTGCCACCAGAGCCCCTTCACACTCAGTGTCTCTCTCTCACTGCCATTGAGTCATTGCTGACTTACAATGATCTTACAGAACAGGGCAGAACCAAACCCACGAGTTTCAGAGACTTTCACTGCTTATGGGAGTAGAAAGCTCCATCTTCCCCCTTCCCTACGGTCCCGAGGAGCGACTGGTAGTTTTGAACTGTTGACCTTGTGGATCATAGCCCAACTGATTGTTAAAAGGGAGGTAGCTGCTTCCATTCTCTCATGTCCGTGGCCCAAGTGGTGGATCAAATAATGCACGTTGCCTTTTATAGGGGGAACAAAGACAGCCAGTCTCTCTCTCTCTCTCTCTCTCTCTCTCTCTATATATATATATATATATATATATATGTGTGTGTGTGTGTGTGTGTGTGTGTGTATGTGTTTGTGTGTATATATGTATATACACACACATACACACACGTATACGTCTTATACGCATTATACCATGTTCATAGTCGTATGCACAAGGAGCCCTGTTAGTGCAGTGTTAAGCACTCCATTGCTCACTAAACGGCAGGCAGTGAGACCTCTCTAGCCACTCCAAAGGAAAATGATGTGGCAGTCTGTTTCCTGGGAGATGGCAGCCTTGCAGACCCTATGGGGTAGTTGTACTTATCTTAAGAATAGCAGCCCAAGGAGGAAGTGCCTGGTGATCTGCTTCTGTAGCGACTGCGTCCAAGAATAGATGCAGTGAAGCACTTCTGCATTGTAACACACAAGCATGATGAGTTGGTTCTGACTCAACAGGAACAGGTTTAGGTTTCCTTTTTTTTTTTTTTTTTTGGTAGCTTGTTTGGTTTTCAGTCTGCCCATAACCTCTAAATGTTCAGAATTACTTGTGTACTTATTTTTTTAATACTTTTATTGGGAGACTGTTACATCTCTTCTCACAATCCGTGCAATCTTTCAGAATGTATGCACATACGCCACCATCATTTTCAACACATTCTCTTCCCACTGAGCCCCTGATATCAGCTCCCCGTTTCTTCCCCCTTCCCCCCACCCTCCCACTTCTGTGCTCTGATGACATTTCCTATGAGCAAACTACCAGTTGTTGCTCCAGAGTTCCTCTTTTGCAGTTCTTTCACAGATTTATTGGCATATATTTCCTACTTCATATAATTCAACCGTTCAATCCTCTTGACACTGAGTTGTACAACCGTCATCTCAGGCAATTATAGAGAAGTTTCTTCTTTCTTGGACTTATTGTTACTAGACTTTCTTACTGCACCTTGTTCACCTTTCTTTTGCATGAGGGTGTTAAGCACAGGACTAGGAAAGCAAGTGTGGGTCATCCAGGACATGGTTATCCTACATAAGCAAGAGCTGAATGTAAGTAAATTGAAGGTCATTTTCTTACTTTAATTTGCTGACACCTAATAAACTGTGTGTGTGCCGTTGTGCGTAGGAACCCTCTGATGTCGTCAGCCCTTTGGATCTGCGTGTGAATATCAGTCTGGAGAACCCTGGCACCAGCCCTGCCCTTGAAGCCTATTCCGAAAGAGCCAAGGTCTTCAGTGTAAGTACAATTTGCCTAACAAGATTTTAGACATGCTCACAAAGTCCCAGATGTAGCCTTTCAATCCTTTTTTCTCTTTTTTTTAAATGAAATACAATGACATATGTGAAGGGTTTATTAGAATGTAAAGTCCATATAGCAGAGTTTTTATCTTGCTTGTTCACTCTTCTATTCCTAGCCCATAGAGCAGTGCCTGGTGTTTGTAACCGATTACAATAAAGTAAATACCATGTACAAACCACCCGCTCAAAAACATAAAATCCCACCACTGCCTTTGCCCTCTCTTCTACCAGTGTACTCACATTACACTTCCCTGTTCAAACTCCCCCCCACCACCACCATTCTTTAGGGCTGTGACACACTTGTTTAGTTTTACTTTGTCTTTACTTGTCCACTTGTCAGTGGACTCTTATTGTACAAATTCTTCCGCAACTAGCTGTTTATAAAAAATCTCTAACAGAGGGTTCTTGGGGGGCTGTTGTTTTACTCTTTTGTAGATTCCGTTCTATAAAGATTGTGGTAATGATGGACTGTGTATCTCTGATCTAATTCTAAATGTTCAACAGCTGCCAGCTGATCAGTAAGTTTCATTTTAAAACTCAGTGTGCAATACAGAGATAGAAAATACACGAGATAGCCTTACTCAAGAGGAGATCTTTTCTACAAAAGAAGCCCTCATCACTAAGAGAGAATTGTCTTTATAAATCAAATTTCAATTTATGCCATATATGTAGAATATAAAACAAGAAGATGTATAAAACAATTCGGACAGCAGTAGTTCATTTCCCTGTTTATGTGCCGTCTAATCTGCTTAAGAGTACCGAGGGGGGAAATATTATAAAGTGTATTTGCTTACTATAAATATAAATCTAATCTGAGGATAGTTTATGGTTGAGCAATTATAAGTGCTACTTATAATTCTAAAGAGTTCCGGTTGAGTGAAATTTTTTGAATACGGGTCTTTTCTAATGTATTTTTGTGGAATTTTTTCCTTCTTCCTTTTTATTTTTGACAGAAAGCAACCCTTAATTGTCAGCAACCAAAACAAAAGGTTAACATTTTCAGTAACACTGAAAAACGAAAAGGAAAGTGCATATAACACGAGAATTGTTGCCGCTTTTGCAGAAAACTTGTTTTTCGCGTCGTCCTCCACGCCGGTATGTGTTTCCTGCTTAACATCAATTATTGTCGTCCCCATGCAGGCAGTCCTGAGTATAAATAAGATTCGGTTTGCCTCCTAAGACTCTAATTCTGTGGTACCTGCTGCATGCAGGTCTTCTTTAGCTTTCCTTTCATGCAAGAGGCATTGTGCTGGTGGCATCACAGTTATGCTATGCTCCAGGTCGGTAGTTCGAAACGATCATCCTGTCTGTGGGTGAGAGACAGGCTTTCTACTCCCATCGTGAGTTTCAGCCTTGGACACCGACAGGGGCAGTTCTACTGGTCTACAGGGCAGCTTTGAATCAGAATCAACTCAATGGCCATGAGCTTTTTTGAGTTTTCATGCAATGAACAGAAGGCCTGGTGGCACAGTGGGTGAAGTGTTGGCCTGCTAACCACCATTCCAGTGTGGTTTCAAACCTTCTAGCTGCTCGGCAGGATCAGGAAGAGATTTCTAGTCTCAGAAACCCTATCTAGGGCCGGCGTATTTGGCATTTACTCCTTTGCAGCTAGGTTGGATTGGGTCAGGTTAAACCTTTACATAAAAAGACTGCTCCACCTTTCTCCTGCAGAGAGACGAGTGGGCTGGAACGTTAATCTTTCAGTTAAAGTTTCAGCACCTAATCCAATGCACGGCTGCATTCTTGCACTAAGTCACAACCACAGCCTAGTGTATTTTCACTCATAGCAACTCTATTAAATGTTTCAAAAGCTGTCAATCTTTACAGAGTCACAGGAGCAGGTAGTCTCATCTTTTTCTCTCAAACAGGCGGGTGTGTTTGAACAGCCAACCTTGAGGGCAGCAGGCCAGTGTTTACCCAGGAGAACTACCAGGGTTCCTTATGTGAACTGGCTGTTTTGGGGGGACTGGGGGGCATCACTGCCCTCTGGTGGGAGTGGGAGACCCAGTCATGCTCCTGGAGAGCTCCTGCTGGATTTGAATTTGAACCTCCAAGTCAGTGGGCCGCAGTCCTACACTCAACCACTGCGCCACCGGGGCTCAGCCTGTGAAGTGGCTTTCAAATTCCCCCAAATGTACTGCCACCAAGTCAGTTCCGACTCGTCACCACCCTGAAGAAGACAGGAGAATTGCTCCACAGGGTGTCCAGCTATACAGTTCACTCATAGGGAGGTGTTCGATCATTTCTAAAAGGACAAATTTATAGAACATTTAGAGGCGGGTGGGAGTTGTCCGTGACTCCCATGTTCTTAACCCGGGACTGCTTGTCTGCCAATCTCCATGTCCTCCCCATTGTCTGCCTTTCAGCAGGATCTGTCCTCACTTTGTGACTCCTAACTAGTTAAATCACACGCGCACACGCCCTGACTCTTAATCTCCACCAGTCCTGCCTCAAAGCCTGGGTCAGATTTTCCTTTACCCCAAGTCTTGGCTGCAGTCCTGGAACCCCGCTCAGCCCTTCTGCTGCTGCTGCTGCTGCCCTGGTGCACACAGAGGCTGTGGGCCACACTTGCCCAGAGGCATCTGAGGCCCCAGCTTTGCCCCAGTTTTGCAAGCTGAGGTCTCCGTGCTGCCAAGACGCTGCATTCCAGCAGAGCCAGTTCATCACATTCACTTGATCACAATACCAGGGACACACTTGACCAAGAATGTCCTGAGCCCTACCACTGCCACCAGCAATGCAGAGAAGGAAAGAAGGAAAAATACAGATCTTCCCACCCCTACCCCCACTCCAGAGGAGTCTCCCAATAGAAAGATTAAAAAAAATTTTTTTTGTTTACTTAAAATTTGAGCAATTTTAATTTCTAAACATATTCTGACTTTAGTGATTTAATTGCCTATGGTACATGTCAACTTCATATCTGAAAGAGGGAAAAAACTGGGGAATTTTTGACATGATTTTAAATGTGAGTGTATATCATCATAGGATTTTATTTTCTTCTCTTGAAAAGACCAGCTTCAAATACCTTAAGGCAAAAAAAAAAAAAAAATAGCATAGTGACCCCTTATGATTTCCTGATCAGTGAATGAAAACTGTGTTTGTGGTTCTGAAATATAAAACTATGTGTTCCTTCTGGGAAAATAGTTCAGATTTGACTTCTCCTTTGCTTTGTTGGGAGTTCTGTTCCTCTTTATGGTCAGCAATAAAAGTAGTATCATAGTCAGCTGGACAACCCTCATTTTTGAGTCTTGGGAGACAATAAATTACTTCCATGGGACCAGCTGTCCTACAATAGTGTCTATGGTTTACATACATCTCAGTGAATGTCTGTGTACCCAGCTGGGTTATATGCTAATTAGCCACGGTTATTTTTTTGATACTGTTCAGGTTGATGGGACCGAAGTCACATGTCAGGTCGATGCACCTCAGACATCTGTTACCTGCAATGTAGGCTACCCAGCTTTAAAGAGCGGACAGCAGGTACGACCTGGGTTGCCTTCTCTGATCTGTGTTCATCTCTCTTCGCCCTCTGACCTCTTCATTAGGAACTATCATTTGATCTCTCACTGCCAACGAGAGTCACTACTGACTCATAGTGACCCCTTATGGTTTCCTGAGACTGTAACTGTTGACA
>PVJH01041540.1:0-14864 GCA_004026705.1 Nesogale talazaci | reverse complement strand
TAAGAACAAAACAAGACTAAAAGCACACGTGTTTCTGCTATTCTTACCTTACTCTCAAAGATTCTTAGTGTATGTTTTTATTATAAAAAGTCAGGAAAGAGTTGGTTAATCTAACAAGCTTAAATGAAAAGATAAAGAAATATAACTAATTTATCCTGGATTTATCTAACAGGCCTAAACCAAAGTACAAAGAAAAATAACTCCATTTTCCTACATGTTCTAACTCTGAGGACACTTTTAGGCCACATTTCCTAATTATTTGCGTGTGTGTGTTTGTGTCTCTCTATCTGTCTAAGCTCACTCTCCATGGTTTTTAGGGTTTGTTCTGCCACCTGTGTATTTTATTGGTTAGGGACATATGTGTGGATAAAGTACTAAAAGTGGCTTTTGGACTGATTCAAAGCATTGGATGTGTGCAGCCTGCATAGAACAAGTGCCAAGCTCCTCTTGATTAGAGGTTGAAGACAGCTCACTGATAATTAACCTGTGCTTTACCGGAGCTTAAGATCTTGACCACAGCCAGTGCTTTAAACTCACTATTCTGGTTTCCCATTGGATACCGCCTTGTCTGTCTTTACCAGGAGAATCCACAGTGTTGATCAGAGCCTGTGTTCATTACCTTGAGGTTTTTGCCTCTACTACATGTGAGGCTTGTAAGTTTTTAAGGATGGTTTCCCTCAGTTCTTGCTTCTCAGTGCTGAAAAAAATTCACGTGGTAGAATCACTTTCCTAATCCAAGTAACTTTATGAAGGAAAGGGAAGTTTCAGGTCAGAAAGAGTGAGCTCCAGACTGGGAAAGGGAGAGAGCGTGTTTGCATGGGTAGTGTGCACATGGGAGAGATCTCACCCTCCCAACAGAGAGAGCCTGTCCTCATTCTCTGTTCTTTATGCCCTCCTATACCTACTTGAGGGAGGAATGGAGGTGTGGCTGAGGGTATTGGCTATTCTTAGTGATGGAGTTTAGGCCCATGTTTGATGTTACTGTTATCTAGTGTGCAGGCCCAGGTTGCCCTTTGCCTGGGCTTAGGTGACCTTGGTCTGAGAATGCCCAGCTTTGTACTGTCCCAATAGGTGTCCAAGGTGAGCCTGATCTCTTTCAAACTTCTCTATTTGGGTATGGCGAGCTAATTTTCATTTACTGTAGACATTCAGTGGAGACAACCCCCTTTATCTGATGACTTAAGGGAAGTATAAAGAATGATATCTAGCAAGTTACTTATTTACAATCTTCCTACCTGTTAAGGCAGCTTTAAAAAATAACACTATGAGTAGAATGAATATTAAAGTCATTACTATCCTTTCTAAAGTTGACCTATCTCCTGTGCATATTCCTGATGGTAGTTACTCAAATAAGGGATAGTGCATACTATTTGGGCCATTGTCGAATTCTGTGTATGTTCTCTTTTATCTTCCCTGTGTTCTTTATGCATGTGTCAGAAGCAGTATTGGCTACTACTGCTAGGCTAGTAAAAACAAACTCCAAAGTAGCTGCTGTGCAGGAGTCTTTTGATTAAAATGTTCAAGCCTCACTGTTTGCTATTGTTCTACAGTGATTAGTAACATTTTCGACGTCTGTACCAATTCAACTATGACATAGCTAGGACTACAGCTCTGAAAAGTGACAAACTCCCTTTCTTACTTTTGTCTTACAGCCCACTTACGTCTCAAGGCATGTCTTGCTACAATGCTACAAAGCATTTATTTTGTTTGGAAGGTAAGTGAGGATATTGTTTTATTAGCTGGGCGCCATATAGCTAATTATTTAACTAGACTCTAAATGAGATTAAAACTACTAGTGGTAGTCAGGTGACTGAAGGGGAGTCCTTAATTGCACTAGGTAAAATAAGTTCTCATAAAGCCCCACAGAGTAAAGCTATACTGTGACTCTGTCTCAAGGTTGGTGGGGGAAGGTGGCCTAAGATATGACCTCTCATCCCTTTCAAAATGCCTCTGGCTACTGCTACCAAGTCAATCCCGACTTGTGACTGCACTATAGTGTAAAGAAGACCTGAAAATCCTCATGGGGGCAGCTTGTGTTCCCAAATTTTTGGCCTCAGTGTTAGCAAACCAAGTATAACTCATTAAATTATCAGCACCCTTTGTCACATTTAAAGAGGCAGGCACTGAAATGAATAGATTTCTTCAGTCTTTTCCACCAGATTTGAATATAGATCAAATTATAGAAAACCTTTTCTGAGTACTTATTTGTATGTAGAGGATACCTTAAAATGCCCACAATATTCTCACATAAGGAACTGAGAGGAACATTTAATCTCCTCAAGTCTAATTCAAGAACTAGGTTACCTGTCAGAGTTCTAGAAATCTGGATTTAGTCTGGGGGGGGCTCCAATTTCAGGATATTAGCCCTTTTTGTAAGTCCAGTATATATCCATTTCTGTGGAAAATTTTCGGTTAAATGTCTTGGGGGGGGGGCCACAGCAAAACTTATCTGGAGGTGACACTAGATATGGCTGTGGTTAAGACATATTAAATGTAGAAAAGATTCTGTATGCATGTATTGAAAAATATACATGGGAAATCAACAAACTAATGCAAAGTCAAGCAAAGTTAACCAAAATTTGGAAGGATAGTTAGACAAAAGGAAAGGTTTAAAAATATGATTCTGAAAACTCACAACTCCCTGGTAATTTTGCAAAGAGTATTATCATTTTGTAGCATCCAGTGAACGAGTTGAAGACCTACAGCTATCAATTACAAACCACGGAATCAAAACACCCCCGGAACTCAGAGTCACGTGCAAAGAGAAGTCTTCATCTGTTACTTAACCTCTGCCCTCCTGAGCCCTTTCAGATAAAAATGGTAGGAGGTAATCCTTGATCTTCAGGAAGGATTTAGGAAAGCAGATTTACCAGTCTTTTTCTATCTTGTGAATAAACCCACCAAAATCCATTTACTGTCATAGAAGTTCTAAAACATTTCATTGTCCTCAACAGCTCTGATAAATAGCTTTAAGCATATAAAAATAAGTATTCTATTTAACGACCTGAATACATATAAATCTTTTTTATATAAAAGGATGTGAACTTCTAATTACAGCGAACATTGTCAATTTAATTTTAGCAAATAACCTAGAGATTTTGATTCTAATATTTTTACACACACATCTACAGAGGTATGTGTACATACACACATATATGTATATATATATAAACCCATTTTTTCTTACAATATTAAACGTTTGATTTATAAGCATGCTCATGTTACAAAATCAAAGTTGAGCTCTTAGGAAAACATACCCATATACACATCATCTAATTATCCAGAAGTAAAACATATTTTTATCAACCTTTTTTTTAGAAGGCCTTGTTATACCAAGTAAGATAAATATTGCACTCTTTAAAAGGACCGTCCTATTAAACATGTATAAAGCAATTTGTTCACAGGAAAGGAAGAACCAGAAAAGTGCTTCTAAAATGAGAATAGATTTCCAAAGTGGAAGACTATCTACCCTACAGAGCAGCAGCTCTCAACCTTCCTAATGCCGAGACCATCTAATACAGTTCCTCATGCTGTGGTGACCCCCAACCATGACATTATTTTCAGTGGTACTTCATAACTACAATTTTGCTACTGTTATGAATCATAATGCAAGTATCTGACATGTAGGATGTATTTCCATTGTTGCAAATTGAACATAATTAAAGCATAGTGATTAGTCACAAAAACAATACATAATTATATCTGGTGAAATATTTATTTCTAATTACAAATAAATGAAATTTTGTCTTAAAGCATGGTGTAGCATGGATAACAGTCTTAATATAACAACAGCAAGCTACATTGCTACATTTTGTGACAGTATGCATAAAAAGCCAATGTCAGTACAAAGGTTGAGATAGCTTCTGTCTCACCAGATCAGAAATTCTCGGGGCAGTCTTTGCAAGAGCACAACAAAGATCATCTTCCACAACAAGTCTACTTCTGAATTTAGACTTGATAACCAACAAACTGGAAAACCCTGTTTCACAAAGATATATTGTTAGAAATGGAAGAAGAAGGCACAATGCCATCTCAGTCAGAACAGGATACGACTGAAAACACTTGGTCTAGAATGTTGTAACTGGCACTGTGGATAAATCAGTTCTTGGTACATTGCTGTTAACAAGTTCAATGCTCTATCAGGAACATCTTCAACTTCGACTATGAATGGGCTTCTGGCAAGTGCAAATGGAGTGTCAGGTAGAGGAGTGGTGTCTTGGTTCCTAAGACCATCAGATATATGTGTTTTCTGATGGTCTTAAGTGACCCCTGTGAAAGGGTCGTTTAACCTCCAAAGAGGTCTCAGTCGGCAGGTTGCTGCTATAGAGGAAATGCATGTGGTCTCTCAGCCGCTATCTTGTAATGGCAGGTAAACATGTTATATACTGTTGATCATCATCTTGTGAGGACAGACATGTATGTTGCATCCTGCTGATAGATATCTTGGGTAGAGTGTAAATCCTTTTATTTTCCTTTCAGAAATTAAACAGATCACACTAATTACCTGCTTTCCCCTGTATCTAAGGACACATTTAACTAAATCTCTTTTAAGACAGTTGATAAACATTCAGTTCTCCACTTCAGACTCTCACAACATTCTTGATACACTGTCAAAGAAGAGGAAGACCTTTCAACTTCAGAACAAGCTCAAGGAAACAATCATCTCGTTTTCAAGGTCAGTGACACGGAAGAAGACCAGTCTCACAGACACAAAGAAAATAGTTCCGTACTGATCAGACGTTACAGAGGTCTTCTGAGGAAGATCTCAAATTTGAGAAAATGGACTGACCTCAAGCTAACAGTGAAATAAGTAAAATTTTCTAGCCATGATTCTCTCACCTCTGGGATCGGGCTAGGTTTTTTCCATGGATGCGGAGAAGATGCACTGGTACAAGATAGTCATCCATCTTCTGGCTTGGAGAAGACTCTGGTTCAATCCCATCATGGCAAAGAGCAGTATTTTTTCTGACCCAGTGTTCTCTCTTTTCTGGATGGCTCACCAGAATTTACTGAAATTCAAATACTTGTCTTACTAATTGAAAGAGACACTTTTGGAAGACATAGGCATTGCTAGAGAATGTTATCTAGAGACTCCTAGGAGGAAGAAAAACTTACCAGCCAGCAGGACCAGCCACAGTATTTCTTGCCCCACCCCAAAAGCATTTTTGAGGGGCCCCACTCACACAAGAGATTCTTGGGAATGTCCATCGAAGTAGCAAGGGGTGCTGGGAAATTTATTCCCAAGATGTTGTCATAGACTCTGCACATGTTCTGTCCAAAACTTTGCTCTCTTAACCTGTCTCAGTTTGAACCACTGATCTTGTGGTTAGCAGCCCTTCACTTCTTCTTTTGTGCCACCAGCTTCCTTTTAGCTCCACAAACTAGCAAAAACCCATTGCCATGAACTCATTGCGACCCTCTATAGGATTTTCAATGCTGTAAATACTTACAGAAGCAGATAGCCTCATCTTTATCCCTAGGAGTAACTGGTGGGTTTGAACCATAAACCCTGTGGCCCAGTGCTTAAGCTACAATGGGTTTTGTAGCTCTCTGAAGAACCCATTCCCCTACCCTCCTGCCCCCAAATAAATGGTACATCCAGGGAGATAGAGAGAAGCTAGCTTCCACTGCTCACTTCTTTTCCCCATGAGCACAGCACAGACCAATACCCACATGCCATCCAAATTCCCTCTGCTTCTCACTATAGACAACCCCGTCCCTCTTCTGGGTTTCCCCAGTATAAGGCTTTCAGATTCAGTTCTCTAGAACAATGAGTGGGTTGGTACAGATAAATGTAAGGTGATCTGGTGGGTGTGGAGGGCACTTCCAGCCTCTGGCAATTCTGGTAAACTATGCGACACCCTTGGGATGAAGTGACAATTAGGAAGAAGTGGTTGAGTAAGTAGAAATGGAAAAGACTAGTTACTGGAGTTATAGGCATGAAAACAAACTGGCCTTGGGGGCGCACAGCTAGTTTTCCAGAAATGCCCTGAAGATGTCCCTGATTATCTACTCTCTCTCCTCATTTGGGGTCACTGCCACTGGCCAGCCTGTCTGTGGAAGCTTTCTATGGAACAACACCAACTCCACTACAGTGGTATGCACCCCTCATTCTGCATGAATATAGGTGCTCATCCAGCGGGGCCTAGGTTTGTTGTTTCCCACTTAATCAGGAGAGCAGCTGGAATACAGGGCTCCAAGCACAACCCCCAGAACAGCAATACTGTGCCTGGTCACTCCTTTCCATTTGCCTGGGAGAAAGAATTGCAGGGAGCAACTGATCCTCAAGGAATCATGAGATCTACCCATGGCGAGGCCTCTGCCAAAAGTTTTAAGTAGGGCTGAAGTTCTGGGACCTCATTGCTTTAAATCTGGGGGGTAGAATGGAAGTGATAGAAACAATAGGACCCATTGTGCCTTCTCCCAGGAAACTCTGTTCTGCATAGCATACACTTCCAGAGCAGCTCGGCCTGTTACAAAGCCACAGCCCACAGCTTTATGTGATTATACTGGTTTCAGGGAAGGAGGAGCTGCCCTCCCTAGCTCATTCAACAGCACAGGAACAGCCATGCCTTTGCAGAAGTCTGCCCTAATGTTCTAGCCATAGGAAGTTGTCATGAATTTCACAGCAGACTCTGTCAGGGATCCAGTGCCGCTTTGATGTAAGGATCCCTTCTCTGATTAGAGCGGAGGGCCAGGGGTCTGTCCTGCTGCAGAAGGTGGCAAAGGCTTGGATGGCTTGTGGGATGTGGAATTTTGCACCTGAACCCTTGGATTTTGATAGGGTTTAACACATGCAAACAGTGGCTTTTGTTCTTCAGGACAAAAGATTTCCAGACCCAGGCAGAGGTCAAGACCTTAGTGCCACCTTTTCCTCCTCCTAGCCTCTTGTCACTGCCCCTCTGGAAGTTTAGTTGGGACAGTGATCTTTCACAGGCTCATTTATCACTCCAACAACTTTCTAACACTTCCTAATGAGGAGGCTGAAGATGGGCCTAACAGAAAGGAGATGGTTCTCGTGGGCTGGGATGGGTCAGGGGAGTGGTGTGTCAGAGCAGACCAGGCACAGAGGAAGCATAAAACCACACCGGATCCTGGGGGAGCTGTGGATTGATCTCAGAAGAAGTAAAACAAATCCTAAATGGCTTTTGTTTTCTGGGTGGCCTGTCAATAGTTTCCCCAAAGTCTCTATGGTTTCAGAAAAGAAAACAAGAGATCAATCACTGTTTACTTGGTGACTTTCAGAACTGGATTGCGTAGAGCATTAGTTTAACACCCTCATCTTCCCTAATATGCCAGCTTTTCCATCCCGTGGTTTCTAAACACCCAATCTACTCCTACCACCAGGCTCCTCACTTTGACCTTGGCTAACACATGGGGATGTGCTTCTTCCTGTGTGTGTGGAGAACGGGACATCAACATTAAGGGTGTAATCCTTCAGATTCCTTTGGAGATACTGGTTTCTTTGGCCACAGAGTGTGAAGAGATGGAGTGAAGGAATATAGAAACTCTCATTTTTCTCAGTATCAGTTCATCAGGGGTCCTCAAACTTTTTAAATTGGGGGCCAACTTACTGTCCCTAAGTCACTAAGCCCAGCCCACATTTAAATAGAAGGAAAAGAGGTTCCACCTGTTGAAGGGCAGAGTGTCAATAAATCTGGGGACTTATCTTAACACATTAAAGACCGGATATTTTAAAATCAAGAAGTTAAAAATCAAGCAACCAAATCAATGTGAAGGGGTGGGGAAGTAGTGGAAATTCAAAACCCATCTGCAAGTTAACACATTGAAGACCGGATAAACTCAGGATCCATCCGCAATGTGTTAAAACTGCAGCCCCTTCACTGCAAGCATGGCATTTGCAGTGGCCTCCTCTAGCTCCTCTTGGGGGGAAGCAGAATCCAACCTCACATCTGCCCAATATCATTTCTGTTTGGCAGAGGCCAGACATGCCTCCATCCTCTAACCTTCCTTAGCCCATTCTGACACCAATGGTCCTCCCATGACACCAACTTCTCTGCTGTGTTTGACAATGTATCAGGGACTACACAAAATTTACAGACAATACTTACAATTATGGGGGGTTATTAGGAAAGTTAACAGGCAGGTCAGAAATGTTGTCTGGGGTGTCTCTTCTCAGCCCTATAAGCACACCTTTTTTCTGTCCATGATATGTCAGTCATGTAGCCTGTGTCCTCTGCTGGGTTTGGGCTCGTGTTTCAAAGCTCCTGCACTCTGTTTTCTTGGTTTTGTGGGCTCTGCTTTCTGCTGCTGCCTCAGACAATGCAACTTCTCCCCATGGGCATGTTGGATGTGTTCCTTTGGTGTACCAAGAATTTCACTTCATTGCAACAACACACCTCATCTCATTATTAGATGTTGATACCAATATCTAATATCTAATTTGTAGGACTATAAGCCAACCTGACTCAGTTGAGCCCAGTCTCTTTCATTGTAACCTTGGCCTCTCCTTCTGCCTCTATCCCTCTCCACTTAGTAGAAGGTAAGAGAGAAGTGCATTCCTTTCCACAAAATCTCAAAATAGAGAGGAAAGATGAGAGCAAAAGAGGGAAGTATCTAAGCCCTTTGTGCCATATGCCTTACTTCTTCTCTAGTGTGAAACATGTCTGCTCTGCCACAGCAGGGTGTGACCTGTTGGAGTCACAGGTCTCCAACTAGACAGACCATGATACGGCTTTGTCAGGTAAACAAACATCAGGTTTTCCTCACTAGCTGAGTGGTTGCATGGAAGTTTTCCAAGGCATGTGGTTCAACTTTGTGCCAAAGGAAGATGAAAATGACTATGTACACTATCTCTGTGAATACTGGGCTCAGACTTCATGGCCAAGGGCACAGTAAACCATCTGACACACTTCAAATTCCTAGCAGAGACCTCACCCCCATCAGTTTCAGACATAGAGGGAGATGCAGAAGCTTGGAGAGAGAGCCATACAAAGTCAGCAGGTGAGATCTCTGTGAGATGGGCAAAGTGTGCAAACCCAGAGGCTGCAGACTTGTAGGGGAGAAGACCCTCAAAGTTACCAATTGATAGTCCAGTCCAATCAATGACAGATTCTCCATTTTGATCTCTCAGCAAAAATATTGAATGTAGACAATGCCATTACATGGTTGTTTTCAGGATTGTCAGGAAGGGTAATACTCTCTGTTTTAGTTTCTGTCTCATGCTTCTGCAATTTGTTCCTGTCTTTTAAATCATTTTATTGGGAGCTCTTACAGATATTATGATATTCCATAGTTCGATCACATCAGGCTCTATAGTGCAATTGTTACCACAATAAATTTCAAAACATTTTCTTTCTTCTTGAACTGCTTGATATCAGCTCCCCTTTGTCCCCTCCTCTCCTGACCATACCCCCTAGGAACCCTTTTCCTTTTCTATAATATTTTCATACCTTACACAATACAGTATATCCATTCACATACAATTCTGTTGTTTGAGCCCATCGAATGGGGTTATACAGTCATCAATGTTATTAGCTTCACCTTTACCCTATTCCTTCCCTTGCCCTTCCTGTACTTTCAGGGAACCATTACTCCTGTAACTCTTTCTGAAGGGATATCTATCTTGACTTTCATGTACCAAATGATCTCAAATATACACATGAACTTATGCAGACCTAGCATGATTAATGAAGTAAAACAAATAAAAACCATAATAGTGAAAGGGAGAAATATTAAAGAACTAGAGGATAGTTATATGCTTCATTAGTGCCATACTATACCTTGGATTTATCATCCCTTCTGTGTGTACCTTCTGAAAAGGACTGTCCAATTATCCTACAGGTGGGTTTTGGGTCTTCACTATACCAACCCCCTTCACATTGATTTGGTTGCTTGTTTTTGAACTTCTGATACCTCTTCCTGGTAATGCCTCATGACCACACAGGCTGGTGTGCTTCTTCCACATGGATTTTGTTGTTGCCCTTGCAGGTGGCTGTTGTTTAACTACAAGCCTTTAGGACCCCAGGAAATAAATACTTTAATAGCCAAGCAACATCAGCTTTCTTCACCATATTTGCTTGTACCCATTTTGTCTTCAGTGAGCATGTCAGGAAGGTATCATATTATGCCACATTGTTAGAGCAAACCATTCTTGTTCTGAGATAAGATTTAAGTAGAACCCTAAAGTTCATCACCTTCCTTGTTGCATTTGCATGTATATACATATATAAATAAATGCACATGTCTTTATGCATATTTTTTTCTTTCCTCCTACCCCACTACTATTGTTCACCTCATTAATTCCCCTCAGATGCAATTCACTTGATCAAAGAGCAGAAAAGCTACATACTCCTCACCATCAATTTTAGAACACTTACTATTCCCCTGTACCCATTATTGTTTGCTCCCCATTCACCTCCACTTTATTTCTCAGCTCCCATGTTCTCCAGGTGCAGTCTTCATAAAATTTCCTATGCTGCCTATCTTGTATAGACAAACATCTATCTATCTATCTATCTAGTCACAAGTCTAACAGGGATTCTGACAAGTAGCAGATGAATATACCTTTGTTAAAAAGAGAGGGATGTATTATAAACCATCGGTTCAGCTCCCAATTATTTTAGGGTTACATATCCTTGTCCTGCTTACCAAACAACACATGCATCCTTTTAACCTTCAGCATGCACGTCTGAATGGTAAGCATCTTAAAAGTCTCCATTGCTACTCCTGAAGTCAGCAGTCTAGTGCCCACCTCACCCCCAACCCTCAGTTACACCTTTACATGTTCTTTGTGCTCCCTTGTGAGTAATTTCTAATCAGTTCAGGTGGGGTTCCATGTGCTGTTCCCTGAATCAGAAGTCTAGGATCAGGATTCTTCAGGAACTTTGTAACTTTGCTTCCAGCACTGGTCTATTGTGCTTCCCTCTTGATTTGCCCCCTGTGGGCAGGTCAGACTGGCTGCTCTCCCTGATCTGTATCTTCAGGGCTGCCCCCGTAGTGCTATCATGTAGAAGAGGATGTCACGTCTTGAGTTGAAGTCCACCCTGCTGTCATGTCTAGGAACAAACTGCTCTGAGCAGGAACATTGTGCTTATGTCTCCCAAGGAAAGGGAGAATGAAAATAGACCTCCTTCCAAAGTTAGTGACTTTAAGGAAAATAAATTTATTTTCTCATAGATCAAGAAACTAGAAGTCCAAATTCAGGGCACCAGCTTTAAGGGAAAGTGCTGTCTCTCTCTCTGTCTCTCTGTTGTTTTTGGGGCAGGTTCTGGAAACTTTCAGCATTCCTGGATTCCTCAGTGATTTTCACATAGAATCTATCTTACTCTTTTGTATTTGTTTGCCAATCAGAAGCAATTAGATTTAGGCAACATTTTACACTGATGGGGGCCTCATTCACTTAACAGAGAAAAGTTTATTTCGCATCTGAATTATATCCACATATTAGGATTTCAACACATATTTTGAAGGAACACAATTAAATTTATAATATTCTGCATATTCTTTATTTCAGGAGTGTTCCTAAATCCTACCCACAATGGATATGGCCTTGTTAGAGTCCAGAGCAAGAAGGTTCCTTATTACCATTCAAAAATTGGTATGAGAACTCTGGTGGGAATGATGGTTGCAATGACTACATTGGGAAACAGTTAGCAGGATCTATCAAAGCGAAACTTGCAATTATTCTATGCCACAAGAATCTACTTCTAGGTATGAACCTAAATGTTATGTTGATAGCTTTAGACAACATGTTAGTCCCGGTAGACTAGAGATACACATTCATAAGCACGCATTTGGATATAAGGGAAAAGTTTATATAAAAGAGTAATGGAATATTTGGAAAGCATCCCAAGCCAGTCCATTCCAAGATCATAAGTCTGATATTAGCCCATATATCTGATATCAATTTATAAAGTCTCGTTCCAACTCACGAAGTATGTGCAATGACACCAGGAAAATCACAGGCCAGTAGATGCAGAGTCTTGTGTATCCAGTGGTGGTAGAAGCATCCTGGGGCTGGCAGGGGTCTCCCAATTGCTCCTCATTTCCAGAGCTCAGGGTCCATCAGCAGTATCCTTTGGTGGTAGAAAAATCTCAATGTTGGTAGGGTAGATGTTGGTAGAAACATCTCCCTGTGGCCTTCCAAGCATCTCAGCATGAGCAGGAGTCTCTGCGTTGCTTCTTTGCCCCAGAAGCTTGGTTCCATTAGGGTAAGCCCATGTAGTTTCTCCTCCAGCTCCTCCAGTCTCCAGGAATCAGGATCTATCAGTATGCTGTCATCTCATCTTGTCAATAGAGTGTCTCCCAGGAACTGAGTAAAGTCTCTCACCTTCAATTGGGAAATACCATGAGACTTCCCAGAATTCTCAGGAGAAAGCCATGTCCACACAGAGGTCTCATTGGCTATCTCCAGATTGACAGGCTAGACTCCACCCTATACTCCCAATCATGAAATTGACATCAAGTACATGACCATCACAGACAAAGAAAGCCATCATGGAATAATTAAAGCCACAATCAATCAAGAATATAGAACCATAATAAACCTCTTTGTACCCAATGAAAGTTCATTAAATACATTATTCAACTCTTACAGAGTTGAAGAGACAAATCAATAATTTTATAATAATAGGAGATTTCAATGCACCATTCCCAGGAAAGAGAGATCAATTGAAAAAAATCAAGAAACATAAAGGAAAACTATGTAACATAATGAATAAACTTGATCTATTATACATGTACAGAACACTCCACTCAATATCTCCACAATAAACATTAATTTCCAGCCATCATTAATGTACTACAAAGTAGATCATGTTAGGCTACAAAGCAGGCATCATTAAAATTAAAAATATTGATATACTACAAAAACATTTGAGATACTAAGAAAGAACCAAAGTCAACACCTTAACATAACACCCACAACAAATAGAATAAGAACAGAAAAACAAATGTTTAACTACCAGGAGAAAAGAAATAATAAAGACTGTAACAGAAATAAATTAATAAGAAAACAAAAGAAAAAAATTAACAAGACAAAGATGATTCTTTGAAAGGATTAAGAAAATTGGCCAGCAACTGGCAAATTTGACAAAGGAGGAAAAGCAGTAAATTTTATAAGAAGCACATGAAATGGGCTATAGCACACAGAAGCAATAAAAATAAATAAATAATTGTCCAATACGATGAAAGACCAAACTCCAAACAAATTGAAAAACAGGAAAAATGGACAAACTTCTAGAATCATATTACTTAAGTTAACATAAATTAATATAAAAAATTAACAGAAAAATTAACAGAAATATTACACCAGGAAAAATATATCTGATTATTAAAAACTCACAACAAGAAGTCCAGGACCATGGCTTTACTAGGAAATTCTACCAAACATTTAGAGTAGCATTGACACTACATCTATGTGAACTACTCCGTAATGTAGAAAATGGCTATATAAACCAAACTTATTTTATGAAGCAAGTATAGCATTGATACTGAAAGTAGCAAAAGGCATTACTATAATAGAAAACTATAGACCAATAACCCTATGAAAATAGATATTAAAAAATTCAAGAAATTTGAGCTAATGGAATTCAACAAGTGAAATTTATACCAGCGTTGCATTCGGAACTACTAAAAAAATCTGACCATTTAAATTTTAAAAAAAGAATCGAATGATTATATTATTTGATACACAAAAAGGTATTTGATAAATTTTTACATCCACTCTTGATAAAAATACTCAACAAAATAAAAATTGAAGGGGAAATCCTCAACATAATGTAAGGGTTCCCCGCCCTAAGACCTGATTTGCAGCAGTT
Source organism: Nesogale talazaci (assembly GCA_004026705.1). Lineage (NCBI taxonomy): Eukaryota > Metazoa > Chordata > Mammalia > Afrosoricida > Tenrecidae > Nesogale > Nesogale talazaci. The sequence continues at coordinate 1,083 of PVJH01041540.1, read as the reverse complement.
GAGGGACTGTGCCACTGTAACAATGTACCTGCACAGCCATCTGAGCACTTCAGTTTTGGACAACAATCAGCATGCTCTCTTTCCACATGCACACGATTCACCTGACCTTGCTCCATGCAACTTCTTTTTTTCCCTCCTGATAATCCAGAGGAACATGACTTTATCCCCGCCTGCCCATCCCCTTTTCTCCCCAGTTTGGGTATTCAATTTCCACCCTGCCTCTTTATATCTGCCTGGTGCTCTGAGGAGACAAGCATGTTGTGAGTCTGCACCTGTAAACAAACTTAAATCAGGACAGGCTGTCCATAATTCAGCAGCAATAAGCTCCCATTCACAGCTCACAATCCTTATCTTCATCTGTTCATCTGGCTGACTCATTGTGGGCCACCTCGCTTAACTTCACCAGGGTGCCCATTGACCATGGGCCCCTTCATTAATTCTCAACAACCCCAGTCCCCTTGGGCTAGGTCATGCCATAGGCTCAGGTTCTGCTCAACTCCTTAAACGTCAGACCATCCAATCATCTCTCTTCTTTCCAATAGTCCCTGTGAACCAGGTCCACTGGTGACAGTGGCCAGACTCAGCTGGTGTCTCTACTGCTGCATTTCTCCCACTTCTGCTCACACATTTCAGGCTGCCTGCATATTCCCTGTAATGTTCAGTCTTAAAAAAGAGAGGTTTTTTTTTTTTTGTGATTCCAAGTTTTACCAGTTCAAAATTCAAAAAACACCAAATGGCTTTTTTCCTTTAGTCTGCCAACAGCTCTCCCAGCAAGTCTATTCAAATGCAAATGTCATGAGCATTCAAGGACCTATGTCTGGCTTACCTTTTATAGGCATTATTTGCAGGCATTTTCTATACTCATTTAACAGAACTAATTTAATTGCTAAAGGTAGTAGGGTTGCAAGCTTTCTATTCATATTCCCCAATAATCATTTCTATCACTAATCCTATCAACAATAGGTAGTAAAGATGAATATAATTCTAATACAGCAAGATCCTAAGCACATTCTTAAAAACAAGTCAAATTTAATCATTCTTATATAAATAATCCCATTCATATGCAGTTTGTTCTTAGACCTG
>PVJH01041539.1:0-14891 GCA_004026705.1 Nesogale talazaci | reverse complement strand
GTTGTTCCCCTGTCTATGGTGATATTTTCCTACCACTCCTTTCCTGTCACCTCCTAACCCCAACCTCCTCCAAACTGCTGGTCCCATTGCTTTCTGCTCATGCCTATCTTACATAGGTAGAGCCTAGGTTTTTTTACCCCAATAGAAAAGAAACTTGTTCATTTTTTAAAGTCATTTTATTGGGGGTTCATACAACTCGTCACAATCCATACATCCATTCATTGTGTCAAGCACATTTGTACATTTGTTGCCCTCATCATTCTCAAAACATTGGCTTTCCACTCTAGCCCTTGGTATCAGCTCATATTTTCCCCCTCACTCCCCCTTCCCTCATGAACCCTTGATGATTTATAAATTATTACTTTGTCATATCTTAAACTGTCCGACATCTCCCATTACCCACTTTTCTGCTGTCCACCTTCCAGGGAGGCAGTTATATGTAGATCCTTGTCATTGGTTCCCCCTTTGTACCCCACCTCCTTTCACCCTCCCGGTGTCGCCACTCTTACCACTGGTCCTAAAGGGATCATCTGCCCTGGATTCCCTGTGAACAACCTTGTTCTTATAGTGAGTTTTGTGTTGCTAAGTCCTGTGGTCACTGCTTATCCTATTTAACTGATCAGCATTATTGGCCTATTTTCTATATATTAGAGAGCACCAGGACTTGTCTTTGTCTCTCTCGCCTTTTTTTTTTAAATCGTCTTTTTTTGGGGAGGGGGCATCACTGCCCTCAGGTGGTGGGAGTAGAAGGCCCAGCCTTTGCACCGTGGAGCTGGAATCGAACCTCCATCCCAGTGGGCCGCAGTCCCGTGCACAACCACTACGCCACCGGGGCTCAGCCTAAATCATCTTTTTAAAAATGTATTTTTTTAAGTTTATTTAACTTAGTATTGATACTTCCCTCCTGATAGATATTGTTTGTAGCTTTAAATACTATATACATTTCTATTTTCTGTCTCCAGCCTAAACCTTTATGAGCTTATGTATCCTCAATGCTTGTTTAACATCTCCACATGGCTATTAAACCAACCCCAAACCAAACTCACAAGTTCTTTCTGATCAATAGTGATCCTATATAGGGTTTTCAGGACTGTAAATCTTTATAGGCGCAGATAGTCTCATTATTTTCCTAATGAGTGAATGGTGGGTTTGAACCACCAACCTTCAGATTAGCAGTCTTAATACTTAAGCAACAGTACTCCCAAGGTGCTAGACATCTCAAATTTATTATGTCCCAGACCTTTATCACCAGGAGTTTTTTTCCCTTCTGTTGCAGATTGTATTTAAGCCCCCAAAATAATTTGAAGTCTTGAACTCCTCATATTTGTAAACATGACTGTGTTTGGAAATCAGAGTAGGATGGGTCCAATTCCCATCTAGATGGTGCCCTTATAAAAGAGAATGTGGCTCTATGCAGAATTCATCTCTAAACCATAGAATTTCATGGAATAACAGCTATCTGAGAGGTAAACTGAGGCAGGGTTCAGCCAAAGACATAAATCAAAGGGTGACTTTATTAGGGGAAAAGAACTCTTGGGAGGGGAGGCATTTTAAGCTTCTGGGTGGGTTAGGGAAGTCACGACTGGTATTGGCATAGCATGATATATATATATACATATATATATGTAAAATCATTTGTGCTAAAGGCAGGTGAATTAGAAGGGGGAAGAGAGGTTTCTGGTGCTGCAGTTGCTAAGAAATAGTGCTAGGGGTTGAGCCCCGGTGGCATAGTGGTTATGCTCGGGACTGCAGCCCACTGGGATAGAGGTTCGATTCCAGCTCCACGGAGCAAAGGCTGGGCCTCCTACTCCCACCACCTGAGGGCAGTGATGCCCCCCAAAAAAAATTTAAGAAAGAATAGTGCTAGGAAGATCATCCATCTTCTTGAGAGGCTGGAACAAGGGATGCCTAGCCCGTACACTACAAGAAACTTAAAGAGACATGAAAGGATCTCTCCAAGAGTGGGCAGAGCATGAGCCCTGCCAATTCCCCAAACTAGACTCTGAGCTTCCATAACTATGAGATAGTGCATTTCTATTCTTCAGAGCCACCCACTTTGAGGTATTTTGCTACACAGTTTAATTGAGTGCCAACTCTGTTCTTTTAGTAAGGAAAAATACAAAATGAAACTTTTAAATCATTAATTTCTCTGTTTTTCATGTTTGATATGAACCTGTCAGCTCTGCCTTTAAAATATGTCCAGAATTTGACCTGCCACCTCTGTTACTGGCCCACTATCTCTCACCAAGATATTTAAAAATACATTAGACTTATCTTTCCTTATTTTAAACATAGTGCTTCATTTGTTTCTAAAATCCTGGTGGTGGGCTGAGCCCCAGTGGTGTAAGTGGTTGAGTGCGGGACTGCGGCCCACAGGCTTGGCAGTTCAAATCCAGCCGCGGCTCTCAGGAGCAGCATTGGGTAGCGCCCACGACCACCAGAGGCAGTGTTGTCCCCCCCCAAAAAAAAAAAATCCTGATGGCAGTGTTGCCAATCTGATTCCCAGTCATTTTTCTCTCTGAAAGCTTTTAGAATTCCTTATTCTTCAAATTCAGTAACAGTACCACAACAGTTTACTTCTCTCCTTCACCCCCACCCCCACCCCCCACCTCATGGACCTTGAGTCTTCAGACTTATGTCTTTAACCTAATAAATTCATAGATTCTCTTGCTCTGTAATTAGCTACTATCTTGTTTTGTACTTCTCCACACACACACCCCTTTGTTCTCCTAGAACTCCTGTTCATCCTCCTTTTTGTTTTTAGGAGTTTACTTGTAAAACCGACCACAAAGAAGAATACCCAACTTAAAGTGTTAAGGTTTTAGACTGCCTGTTAAAGATGGCAAATTGTGCATCCCATTCTTTTTCTTTCCCCTTGATAACTGTACAAAAGTTATCAAAAGAGGGAATTCCACCCCCTACCCCCGCATCCCTGCCTGGTGAGAATAGGAAGCTCAGCCTTGCTCCTGGAGAGCTGCTGCTGGAATTGATCCATCAACCCTGTGGGCCGCAGCCCCACACACAAACACTGGACCACTGGGGCTCAGCTTAAAAGAGGGATTTTTGTTTGTTTGTTTTGGTTTGGTCTGGTTTTTGGGGGCATCACTGCCCTCTGGTGGTCATGGGAGCTACCCAGTCTTGCTCCCGGAGAGCTGCTGCGGGATTTGAACCGCCAAGCCAATGGGCCGCAGTCCTGCACTCAACCATTACGCCACCAGGGCTCAGCCCCTAAACAAGGGATTTTTAAAGAAGATGTATAAACCCTTCACATCATAGTCCATTTAGAAAGAAAATGCCAGCAACAAAAGTTTGGAGGCTGGAACACAAATGGTGGATCCAATTAAAAGACTGAGAAATCTGCAGCCTATGTAGGGATTGGGTAAAGCAGAGAAGTAAGCTAGATGATTTATACCCCAAATTCCTAAAAGCCTCCAGAATTGGGATCACTGAACTAGAAAAATGCTGAAATAATTGAGGATTAGGGTAGAGGTTTCTAACTAAAATTTTGTTTAAACAGTGATCAGTTCCCCAAAACTGTAGCTTTCTAGAGAAAGTAAAGCAGAAAGATCTAGAGAACCCTGGGTAGAGTCCAGAGCAAAGGTACCACACTTAACAAGACAACATGATCGCATGCTGAGACTTGTATGTTCAGGAAATATTATATGTAATTTGAACAGAGCACATGTGAAAAAATTATTAATTAGGGATTAAGTACTAAGGAGTAAAGAGAACATTGGAAAACAGACATTGTAGCTATAAGGAGCAGCCTTTTCCTGACTAGGGCAGAGCACCTAAGGAGGGATGAAAAATGGAAGGAGAGCTTCCTCACAAGGCTGAGATTCGGATCTCATTGGGACCCAGGGGTGACTGACATTTGCTGCCATGTTGTATGCTGAAGCTGGCAAGCAGGAAACCACCTTTGGAGGTATGATGAGACTCATGGGGAAGCTGCCGCTTGGGGGGCTGTTGAAACTAACTCTGAAGCTACCCTGTATTGCACTGGCAAAGCTTCCCCTCTTAAAGTGACAGGTCTCTTTAAAAATGAAACAGGAAAAAAAAATGAAACAGGAACTTGTTTCTGTTTTGGCTTTTTCAAACAGCTTTATTAGGGTGCAATTTGTGTAGTGTGAAATTTATCTATTGGAAATGTTCTATACAATGAAATGCATAACCATCACTGCAATTCTGTTTGTTTTATAACAATTCCACTACCCTAAAGAGTTGCCTCAGACTTACTCAATACTCACTTCCACCCTCTCCTCTGGACATCTGTTTTATGACTATACATTTGTCTTGTCTAGACTTTCCTTTGCTTTTTTGGTAGGATAAGTCATACTGGTGAATTTCCTAGTAGCAAAACATTCCTGGATTTTTTACAACTAAATTTCAAACAATTCTACTTAATATTTATTTCAACTTGAATATTTTTGCTAGTTTTTAGAATGGATTTTTTTAAAACTAAATTTCAAACAACTCTATTTAATGTTTATTTCAGCTTGAATATTTTTGCTAGTCTTTAGAATGGAGTGTGTGTGTGTGTGTGTGTGTGTGTGTGTCATCACTGAAGCCCAGCCTTGCTCCTGGAGAGCTGCTGCTGGATTCGAACTGTCAACCCTGTGGGCCGCAGTCCTGCACACAACCACTAGGCCACCAGGGCTCAGCCCAGAATGGATTCTTAATTTGGGTTCATGAGTAGATTAAAGGGTTCTCCCCAAGTTAGATATAACTTTGGTTTGCATGTATAAATATCTGGAAAGAGGATCCTTATCTTGTATCCAGTAGCCAGATAAATGTAAACTGCAGGTCATGTGGAGTAACTAATAACCTTCTCTACCTACAAGGTCAGCAGTTTAGAAGCCACCAGCCAATCTTTATTTCGGAAAAGAGTACATTGTGGAGAAGCAACAAAGCCCACATGGAAGAAACACACCAGCCTGTGTGATCATGAGGTGTCAGTGGAATCAGATGTCAGGCATCAAAGATCCAAAGCAAAAAATTATATCAATGTGAATGAGGGAAGAGACCCGAAGCCTATCTGTAGATAATGGGACATCCCCTTACAGAAGAGTCACAAGCCAGTCAGGGAGCGGCATAGCACTGATGAAACATACATCTTTGTACTAGTTCTTTAATGACTTCTTCACCACCACCCTCAGCCCCCACTGTCATGACCTCAATTCTACCTTACAAATCTGTTTAGACCAGAGGATGTACACTGGTACAGATAGCACTAGAAACACAGTTGAACCCTGGTGGCGCAGTGGTGTGCAGGACTGCAGCCCACAGGGTTGGCGGTTCAAATCCAGCAGCAGCTCTCCAGGAGCAAGGCTGGGTTTCCTACTCCCACCAGGGCAGTGATGCTGGGGGAGTGGGGGGAGACCTAGAAACACAAGGAATTCAGAACAGATAAACCCCTCAGGACCAATAATGAGAGTAGCAATACCAGGAGGGGAAGGGGAAGATGAGAAAGGAGCAACCGATTCCAATAATATACATGTAACCCCCCTCCCAGGGGGGTGGACAACAGAAAAGTGAGGGTAGCACAAGTGTAAGACATGAAAAAATATATAATTATTAAGGAAAGGAGAAAAATGAGCTGATACCAGGCCTTAAGTGAAAAGAAAATATTTTGAAAATGATGATGGCAACAAATGTGCTTGACACAATAGGTGGATATGTGGATTGTGATAAGAGTTGTACTGAGTTCCCAATAAAATGATTGGTTTTGGAAAATATTAATTCATGGTTGTCATTAATATTTTTAAAAATATATATGAAAGGAGAAAAGAACAAAAAGGCTCTCACTATTTTGCTTTATTTTATAAATCTTTTCGTATACTGGTACTGTTTAGTTCAGAATATTTTCTTGTTTGCCTGCTCTAAAAACTGGGTGCGTCCTATGATCCGAAAAATACGGTAAAACCCACTCTTGTTTTCCTTTTTGGAAGCTATAGGTAAGATAATGACTGCTTTCTCATATTGCTGGTTGAAGAACTGCTGTTTAATACTTGAGCTAATCCTGATAAGAAGCAATACCTGAATATGATGAATACTCAGACCTCTCCCATCCTCTATTTTCTCACCAGTTCGGTCCTTTGGTACAGAAGACAGACCAACAGATCGTCCAATTCCACCTCGAGATGAAGTCTTTGAATACATAATATTCCGTGGAAGTGATATTAAAGACCTCACTGTTTGTGAGCCACCCAAACCACAATGCTCTTTGCCTCAAGACCCAGCTATCGTTCAGGTAAACTAATAGTAAATCCAACTTGGAAGTGTAAAAAAACTGCTGTGGACTTGTGCCTCTTATGGGGTTTTGTTTTGTTTTCCATTTCTCAATGGAATGGTCATGTAGTTCACCATTTCACACTAGAAAATTACCTAGATAAAGTTGTCATCTAGACTATTATTTTTTGTTTTATTGGCATATAGGTCGCATATCATACAATTCAATAGTTCGATCACATCAAGAAAAGTTGTACAATGATCCACCACAGTGAGTTTTAGAACATTGTCTTCATTCTTGTACTCATTGTTATTAGCTTCTCATTTCCTCCCAACCTCCTCTGTCATACCCCCAAGGAACCATTAATCTAGTTACTATTTCTATAAATTTACTTATCCCAGATTTCATATACAGAACAAAATTTTAAAAGAAGATAAAAGCTAACAATAATAACAAATTTTAAAACAAAAAACATCAATCAAAAAAGAAAGAAAATATTAAAAACTAGAACAAATTTAAAATGGATCAAAAGGAAGTTCAAATGATGAGGTGTTAAATTTTAACCTTAAAATCTTAGAAATTTATTTTCACTATAGAATATTTGCTAATTTCGACAATAGCAGTTAATACTGTTTGTTTTGTTTTGTTTTTGTTTTTGTTTTTGGGCATCACAGCTCTCCAGTGGTGGGAGTAGGAGGCCCAGCCCCACTGCTGGAATTGAACCTCCGTCCCAGTGGGCCACAGTCCCACGCACAACCACCACACCACCGGGGCTCAGCCCGCACCTAATACTATTTTAGGGATGTGCCCATATGTACACTGATTTTATATTTTGTTGTTGAGAATATGCACAGCAGGACATGTACCAAGTCAACAATTTCTACATGTGCAATTCAGTGATTCAATGTGTGTACTTCAAATTGTTCAAACATTCTTCCCCCTTTTTCAAGTTACTGCTGCCAATTTTATCTTAGAGCTCTAAAAAGAACACTGCTGAAAACAGACCTTTACTGAACTATTGCTTGGCTTTCTTTAAGAAGACTTCAAAGTGATATTTTTTATGTGAAGTTTAACGATTATCTTAAGGTAGTAGTAGTTTTGGTGATTTAGCTTGCCTCTGTGACCCCAGAAAGTCTGGAGTCCTTGAGTATGTGTATTTCTATTCTGCATGTTAGCCCTTTTGATCGGGACTCATTTATAGAATTGTGATCACAATTCTTCTAGTATCATAGAAAAAGAAGCAAGGTGTTCATGGAGACAGTTGGCCATACATTCCATATCCTCCTGTCAGAACTCTTCCATGTGTTACTCCTGGCAGATAGAGACTAATTGCTGTACCATAGTACCTATTTGCACACTTTTAAGATCCCAAATCTTAAAACACAACAAAATAGGAGGTAGAACAGAAACACTAAACATATCATTGAGCCAGTTAACTGGGATGTCCCAGGAAAACATAGCCCTGAACATGCAAACCAAAAAACCAGATCTGAGGTATTTGGTTATAAATAAGCAGCCTCAGCAGGTACTCTTCTCTTTTAGTCATTGTTATAAATATTATTCATCACACAACTTCTACTGATGTAGCTTTTTACAGATGCACAAGTTTTTTGGCTACAGTTACGTTACTCTGTTCTCACAGTACTCTCTGAGCTTGGCATCAGAATTACCATTTTTTGGAAGTGAAGATGTGAACATGGAGCTAGAAGTTGAACCCAGGCAGTCTAGCTCTTATTGTCCACAATCTGTGCCAATTTATTATATTCAGATATCATTGTGTTATAAACTAGAGTGACATTTCTCTTAAACAAACCAATTATTTGAGTAATCAGTATCTTGGAGTATGAAAGAAAGCACTAATCAGCGACCATAATCTCTTAAGTAAAATTACTAAGCTTAATTATATAAAATATTGGATTCTTTAAATCATACATTTTTAAAGATCCTAGGTGTTCCTGATAAGATAAATTTTAAAATTTGTTGTTGTTGCTGCTGTCATGTGCTGTCAAATTGGTTTTGACTCATAGCAACCCTGTGTACACCACCTAGTCCTGTGTCAAGCTCACAAATGTTCTGTTTGAGCCCTTGGCAGCCACGATGTCAGACCATCTTGTTGAGCACCTTTCTCTTTTCCTTTTCCAGTACCTGGTCTCTCCTGACAACATGTTCAAAATACTTAAGCCAGAGTCTCACTGCCCTTCATTCTAAGGAGCATTATGGCCGTACTTCTTCCAAGACAGATTTGTTTGTTCTTTTGGCAGTCCATAATACTTTGATAATGACTATTTTATCAAAAAATAGAAAGCCTGGTGTCTAAGAGATAGCAATTTATGCATTCGAGAAGTTGTTCATGCTATGTTTACATACTTGTTGGAATCTCAGCTATAACAAATAAGGAATGAGGTTTGTATGCGACTTTACTTAAGGGTATAACTGATTACAGTTTTCTTTTGAATCCTTTTTCTTCTTAACCTTATTTCTTGTCAGAAATCATTTTATCATTTGATTAATGGTTTTTCAGCAGAGTAATGCTTTTAGCTTGGTTTACATTAACATTTTTAATAGTCCTGAGAGATAAAAGACACTTCTTAGTTTTCCTTAAAATCAATAATTTAAAATAGCTTGAATAGGAATTGTCTTGGTGTCTTGTATCTAATAAAACACCTAATGAACTCTTCAAAAGACAATGTGAAATCTTACAGAAAATTAAAGTGGGGGAAAAAATGAAAAGTACCTTTGAACACTTAATTGCTTTTCTTTTTTTGCTTGGTATGAGATGTTTTTTAATAAATGGTAATAAATTTTATTCTTAGAGCATAAATTGGAAAAATCCTTACTTCTGTCCTTTTTAAAGTCTTGTGGAGGAGAGTAAATCTGAAAGTATCCTGAGCAAATAAGAATGTCTTCAATGGGAGGAAAAGAGACATTCCTCTTTTTGTTTTTTTAATCGTTTTATTGGGGGCTCATACCACTATAATGACAATATATATATTCATCCATTATGTCACGCACATTTGTACATGTGTTGCCCTCATCATTCCCAAAACATTTATTTGCTTTCTACTTGAGTCCTTGATATCAGCTCCTTGTTTTTTCCCCTCCCTCCCTATTCCCCCCCCCGCTTCATGAACCCCTGATAATTTATAAATTATTATTATTTTGTCCCATCTTTTATTGTCCGATGTCTCCCTTCACCTACTTTTCTGTTGTCCCTTCTCCAGGGAGGAGGTTATATGTAGATCCTTGTAATTCGTTCCCCCTTTCTACCCCACCCACCCTCCTGGTATTACCACTCCCAGCTCTGGGAACTGCATACTCATTTCTTCTATAAAAATCACTGGTGTTATCTTACCCTCTCTCATAGACCAAAGGGGCTTCATAAAAATACTTAGAGAAATTCTACTATCTTTTGTTTCTGTTTTTTCGTAGAATTTTTGAAGCACCCTCATATTTGTCTTATAATAATCATTTTAGATATCCGTTATTTGAGTAATCAGTTTCATAGTTGTGAAAGAAAAGAAGAAAGCACTCATCAACCAACATAATCTTGCACTTAAACCGTCTATCATTCTGCAGTGTTTCTTGAGTGCACATTAATGTCCTTGTATTGGTGACATCCCAGTTGCCTTTAGAGCATTTCTTATTCTAAAATGTTTTAGAGTAAGAAAAATAGTATAATGGGCAAGAAGGGAAAAGGGGGAAACCCATCACAAAGTTGAATATGTATACATACGTACATACATACATACATACATTTTTATGTGTGTGTGTGTGTGTATATATCCCTCCCCAAGAGGGCGAGTAACAGAAAAGTGGATTAAGGGGAGACAATGGATAGTATGAAATATGAAATAATATATAATCGATCAAGGATTCACGAGGTTGGGATGGTGAGGAAAAAAAGAGGAGTTTATACCAAGTCTCAAGTAGAAAGAAAGCGTTTTGAAAATGATGGCAGCAAAATATGTAAAAATATACTTGATACAATTGGTGTATGGAGTGTTAAAAGAGCTATAAAAGGCCCCGATAAAATGATTTTTTAATTAAATATAAAAAGCGTATATAGGGCTGAGCCCCGGTGGCGTAGTGGTTGCATGCAGGACTGCAGCCCACTGGGACGGAGGTTCAATTCCAGCAGTGGGGCTGGGCCTGCTACTTCCACCACCGGAGAGCAGTGATGCGCCCCCCCCAAAAAAAAGCATATATAAAGTGATTTTTATGTATGTATGTACATATATAGATATATATTTCTTGGGATTTGGTAACTTAAGGTTTTTATAAAATATTCTTTAAATTAGTGATATTTATGTTTTAAAATATCATTCGGTTTGTGAGGTTTGAATTTATGAGTTTGAATTTGCATCTCTTTTAATTGTGAAATTTAATTGTGAAATTTACCTCAAGTGATTGAAGAGGATAAAATTTTAAAATGGGATATTTTATGCCAGTACTTTGTAACTATGACTTTTCCTTAAGTAAAGTTACTTTACTAAAGTAATTTTGCTCCAGTTCTTCCCTAAATGCAATATGATGTTCTATTATTTAATAAGACATTATTATAAAGACAGCATTTGTAATAATGTTATAACGTTGAATGTAATTGCCAATACATATAAATACTGAAATTAGAAGGTGAATCTAGTTTAATACAAAATGCATGTTTTAAGTAGTTAAGATTGCTTTATATCTAATTGTTATAATTTAATCTTTTATTTTTGTCTTTATTCAAACTTCTTTCCCATTTATTCATGAACCTGGAAAAAATAACCCATGATTTTCCTTCAGTCTTCACTAGGCTCCTCTACTTCTTCATTCCAGTCAGTGAGCTCCTATGGACCTTTTGGCAGGATGCCGGCGTATAGTCAGTTCAGTCCAAGTTCAATAGTTGGGCAGCAGTTTGGTGCTGTTGGTGTTGGTACGTGCTACTTTTGTCAGTGTGTGTGTATTGTATGATGTGAAGTCTCCCTATATACTTTTTGTATTCTTGTTTATTGATGTTGGTCTTTATGAGTGCTGAGACCATATATTTATCATTATTTTAAAGGTTTCATTTAATATCCTTAATTTTTAATGGTTCTATAAAGGTCAAATTGCAAAACAGCTACATACGTTTAATGATTTCAAGTTACCACATTTCACTGGATGGCATTTTAAATTTGCATACGTCCATTTAAAATTAATACTCGCCCGCCTATGATGGATTTTCAAAAAGAAATTAGTAGTAGAGAATGGATGTCAGTTTTTAATTTAGTTTCAAAGACTAATAAGGCATTAAGGAATATTATGTTGAATGTGAACATATTTAACACCTATGAGATAGCCCATGTTTGCTTTATTACTAAAATACTGTAAATAAAATAGTACTCAAAAGGGGCATATGTGGAGGTCTGGATGCAGGTATGTACCTAAGTAAATGTACTTGTTATGATGATAGGGAAATGGATCTATGTGGGTTTAGTGTTAAGGTAGTGGATAGACATTGGGCCTCGTTGGGTACTCTCTCATTACAGGAACAATATTCTGTTGGGCTAGCCATGATACTCGGCTTTCTGGCATGGTCGCTGAGAACAGATGGGTGCATGGGCAGGTATGGTGAGGATAGCTGATGGTGCCCAGCTATCAAAAGATATAATGTCTGGGGTCTTCAAGACTTGAAGGTGAACGAAAAGCCATCTAGCTGAGAAGCAACCAAACCTACATGGAGGAAGCACACCAGTCTGTGTGGTCCTGGGGTGTCGAGGGAATCAGGTTTCAGGTATCAAAGAAGAAAAAAATCGTTATCATTGTTGGCTCACATTCCCGGTATAATCTCTGAAGACAAATGGGTGAATAAGCAAAAGTGGTGGAGAAAGCTGATGGTTCCTAGCTGTCAAAAGATAGAGTGTCTGGCATCTTAAAGGTTTGAAAGTAAACAAGCAGCCATCTAGCTCAAAAGCAACAAAGCCCACACGGAAGCAGCACATCAGCCTGTGTGATCATGAGGTGTTGAAGGGATCGGGTATCAGGAATCAAAAAAGAAAAGATCATATTATTGTGTGCTTACCTTCCCAATACGAACACTGAAGACAAATGGTGGGTACATAAGCAAATGGTGGCAACCAAGCAGCCATCTATCTGAAAAGCAACAAAGCCCGTATGGAAGAAGCACACCAACCTGTGTGATCATGAGGTTCCAATAGAATCAGGTATTAGGCATCAAGGAATGAAAAAACATATTATTGTGAATGATGTGGAGAATGGAGTGGGGACCCAAAGCTCATGTGAGCAACTGGACAACCACTTGCAGACAGGTCAAGGAGAGAAGATGAGCCAGTCAGTGCAGTGTAACAACGACGAAGCATACAACTTTCCTCTAGTTCTTAATGCTTCCTTCCCCCCACCCCACTATCATGATCCCAATTTTACCTAACAAATCTGGCTAGACCAGAAGATGTATACTGGTACAAATAGGAACTGGAAACACAGGGAACTCAGGACAGATGAACCCCTCAGGACCAGTGATGAGAGTGACAATACAAGGAGGGTGGAGCAAAGGTGGGGTAGAAGGGAAGAGCTGATTGCAGGGATCTACATGTGACCTCTCTGGGGGATGGACAGCAGGGTAGTAGGTGAGGGGAGACATCAGACAGTGTAAGATGGGACAAAGTAGTAATTTATAAATTATCAAGGGTTCATAAGGGAACAGGGAGGAAGCGGAAAAAATGAGCTGACCCCTTGTGGCATAAGTGGTTGAGTGCGGGACTGCGGCCCGCGGGCTTGGCAGTTCAAATCCAGCTGCGACTCTGAGGAGCAGCGCTGGGTAGCGCCCACGATCACCAGAGGCAATGATGCCCCAAAAATAAAAAAAGCTGATACCAAAGGCTCAAGTAGAAAGCAAATGTTTTGACAATGATGGAAGCAACAGATACACAAATGTGCTTGACACGATGGATGTATGGATTGTGATAAGCTTTGTATGAGCCCCCAATAAAATGGTTTTTTTTAATAAATAAAAATACTCAAAACACTAAATGCAATGATGTTATATAGGAAAAAGTGAGCTGATGACAGTTCTGTTGATAAGATAAACTGGCCATTGTGTGTAAAAAGCCAATTGTAATCAGCTGTTTCAAGGCAACTAGAAGAAATGAAACAAAAAATTTCAAAGGGCAACAAGGAAAAGTAAATATTGTAATGAAGTGAGCCAAGACTTAGAGTTGGAAAACCAACAAAGAACACACAGCATAGCTTAAACTGAAAGAACACAAGAAAAAATTTGAAATCTTAAGTTACATTATTTAAAGATTCTATAGGCAAAATAATAAATGATGCCGGAAGCATCAAAAGAAGAAGGAAAGAGTACACAGTCACTGTACCAAAAAGAACAAGTTGTCAATCAACCGTTTCAAGAGGTAACATATGAGCAAGAACCAATGGTACTAATAGAAAAAGTTCAAGCTGTACTGAAAGCATTAGCCCAAAGCAAGGTTCCAAGAATTAATAGGTTACCAACTAAAATGTTTCAACAACTGATGAAGCACTCACACATCCTTTCCAAGAAATTTGGAAGACAACTACTTAGCCAACTGAGGGGAAGAGATCTGTATTGTACCCATTCTAAAGAAAGGTGACCCTGAAGAATGCTCAAATTATAGAACAATATCAATGGTATCACATGCAAGTAAATGTTTAGTGAAGATCATCAAACAACAATTGCAGCAATACATTGACAGGAAGAGTAGCCATAGGTTTAGACTGGATTCAGAAGAGGGTATGAATAAAGAATGTCATTGCTGATGTCAGATGGATGTTGACTGAAAACAGAGAATACCAGGAAGATATTTACTTGTGTTTCATTAACTACACAAAGACATTCAACTGCTTGGATCACAGCAAACTATGAAAAACTTGGTGCTCATGCAGAACCTATACACGGAGCAAGAGGCAGTATACCAACAACAAGAGAATACTAAGTGGTTTAAAAGTCAGCAAAGGTGTGGTCAGGGTTGTATCCTCTCAATTTACTTAATCTGTATACTGTGCAAATCAGAGAAGTTAGGTTATATGAAAAAGAATGCGGCATCAAGATAGGAGGAAGGGGCTGAACCTGTGGTGTAAGTGGTTGAGACTGCGGCCCCGGAGATTGGCGGTTCAAATCCAGTGGCTGCTCTCAGCAGCAGTGGGTAGCGCCCACGACCACCAGAGGCAGTGATGCCCAAACCATTAAAAAAAAAAAAGATTGGAGAAAGATTTATTAACTTGAGGTATATGACACAACCTTACTTGGTGGAAGTTTAGAGAATTTAAAGCACTTGCTAATGAGGATTAAAGATTACAACCTTTCCTATGGATTACAGCTTAGTGTAAAGAAAACTAAAATCCTCACAAATGCACCAGTAGGTTACATCATGATACATGGATAAAAGATTGAAATTGTCGAGGATTTCATCGTGCTTGGATCCACAGTCAATGCTCATGGAAGCAGCGATCAAGAAATTAAAGGATTTCTTTTATTAGGTACATCTGCTCCACGAGACCTCTTTAAAGTCTTGAAAAGCAAAGGTATTATTTTAAGGACTAAGGTCTGCCTGACTCAAGTCATGTGTTTTCCATTGCTTTGTATGCATGTGAAAGTTAAGTATTGACTAAGGAAGACCAAAGAAGAATTGATGTTTTGGGACTG
>PVJH01041538.1:0-14896 GCA_004026705.1 Nesogale talazaci | reverse complement strand
CAGAGTAGGATCAGAGGGTACAAGTAAGCTGCATGAAGAAGTGGCCCAAATGCCCACAGCCCCCACTCCAGTCACATTACCTTCTCTTTCCAAATCTGCACCTATGGCCTCTTGGGAGTTCCTTATGATAATTTAACTAAAGAACAGAAAAGTCATGCTTGGTTCACAGATGGCTCTGCATGATATGCAGGTGCCACTCATAAGTGGACAGCAGCAGTGCTACAGCCCCTTTCTGGGATCTCCCTGAAAGATAGTGATGAAGGAAAATCCTCCCAATGGGCAGAACTTCGAACAGTGCACTTGGCCATTCAGTTTGCCTACAAGGAAAAGTGGCCAGATGTGAGATTGTACACTGATTCATGAGCTGTGGCTAATGGCTTGGCTGGATGGTCAGGGACTTGGAAGGAACATGATTGGAAGGTTGGTGACAAGGAGGTGTGGGGAAGAGATATGTGGATGGATCTCTCTGAATGGGCCAAAAAAGTAAAGATAATTGTCTCTCATGTGAATGCTCATCAAAGGGTTACCTCTGAAGAGGACTTTAACAATGAAATAGATAAGATGACATGCACTGTGGAGACTGGCCCTCCTCTTTCCTCTGCCACTCCTGTCATTGTCCAATGGGCACATGAGGTTAAGCATGGGCACAGCAACATGGACTTCCACTCACCCAGGCTGACTTGGTCACAGCCACTGCTGAGTGCCCTATTTGCCAGCAGCAGAAACCGACGTTAAGTCCAAGGTACAGAACCATTCCTCGGGGAGATCAACCAGGAACTTGCTGGCAAGTTGATTATATAGGACCACTCCCATGCTGGAGGGGGCAGCGCTTTGTTCTGACTGGAATAGATACCCTATTCTGGATATGGATTTGCCTTCCCTGCACGCAATGCTTCTGCCCAAACCACCACTCGTGGACTTACGGAATGCCTCATCACCGACATGGCATTCCACATAGCATTGCTTCAGATCAAGGAACTCACTTTACAGCAAATTCAGTGCGGCAATGGGCCCATGCCCATGGAATCCACTGGTCATTTCATGTTCCTCATCATCCTGAAGCAGCTGGCTTGATAGAATGATGGAATGGGCTCCTGAAGACACAACTGCAACGCAAACTACGTGGCAACAACTTGCGAGGCTGGGGCAGTATTCTCCAGGAAGCTGTATATGCTTTAAACCAGTGGCCAATATATGGTGCTGTGTCTCTGATAGCCAGAATTCATGGGTCCAGGAACCAAGGGTTGGAAACTGGAGAGGCACCACTCACTATTACTCCTATTGACCCACTTGCAGCATTTTTGCTTCCTGTCCCAGCAAACCTATGTTCTTCGGGACTGGAGATCCTGGTCCCAAATGAAGGAACTCTCTCACCTGGAAACACAGCATGGATTCTACTGACCTGGCAACTGAGAATTCCTCCTGGCCACTTTGGGCTTCTCATGCCTTTGGATCAAGAGATCAGGAAGGGTGTCACTGTACTGAGTGGTGTGATTGACCCAGATTATCAAGAAGAAATTGGACTGGTGTTACATAGTGGGGGTAAAGGGGAATATATCTGAAATCCAGGAGATCCCATAGGCTGACTCTTAGTGCTACCATGCCCTGTGATAAAAGTTAATGGTAAATTACAGCAACCCCATCATGACAGGACATCTAATGACCTAGACCCCTCAGAATGAAGGTCTGGGTCACCCCACCAGGCAAAAAACCACAACCAGCTGAAGTGATTGCTGAGGGCAAAGGTAATACAGAATGGATAGTAGAAGAAGGTAGTTCTAATACCTACCAATTACGACCACATGATCAATTGCAGAAACGAGGTTTGTGATTGTTCATGTATTTTCTGTTTATGAGCTTATTGAATCTTTTCTTTGCTCATGTATGATATATCAGCTACAATTGGACTCAGTGTGTTCTCATTTATATGTATGATAGATGTTTGATGTTAAGTATAAGTTTGATTTCATTGATATCTGGAAATTCTATATGGATAAAAAGTTGTGTACAGGTGCCATGTTGGCAAGGGGTGGATTGTGATGGGTAGGTTTGTTATGCCAACATGGCCGCAGAAGATTGGTGGGTCTGTTATGATGGCACCGCCAATGAACACACGGGATAAATTGAAGGGCAGAGATAGGAAGGGTTCGGCGAGTCCCACCCTCTCTCTTGCTTCCGAATCTTCGGACCAGAGAGCTGCCTTGTTCGTCCTGTGCCTCCACCTCCAAGCAACACTACCCATGGGACTCCTAATCGTGGATTGTGTTGCTGTGAGTTAAGGTTCCTCCAAGCCCTACTTCGCCACGCTCCTGGGATATACATCTCTTGAGCTGGGGACTGTTGGACTCTGTCACCTGGCTGACTGTTGGTGACCTGCTCTGCTGTTTGTTGCTTGTGACCAGATAGCTTGAATTGCTCTACAGAGGACTACTCAGCGGCCCTCAAGACTTGAAAGACTACCAGTCTTCTAGTTGCCTCACACAAATAAGTTGCACTGAGCAATCTGTACTGCTTTATAGATAGCTAACTGTTTCTTTCTTATCTTATATACCTTTCTCTATATATAAATATGTAGAAAGAATTACTAATGTCCTGATTTTTATTTCTCTAAGAGAACCCTGCCTGACAAACATGGCTATCAAAACATATAGCATCTGGAGTCTTAAAAACTTGAAGATAAACAGGCAATCATCTAGCTGAGTAGTAACAAAGCCCACATGGAAGAATCATGCCAGCCTATGTGATCACAAAGTATTGAAGGAATCAGGTATCAGGCATCAAAGAACAAAAATAAATAAGTAAATCATTATAAATGAGGGGGAATGCAGATCGGGAACCTAAGAACCATCTGAAGGCAACTATACATCCCCCTACAGTCAGGATGCAGTGTAGCAATGATGAAACATATAACTTTCCTCTTGTTCTTAAATGCTTTCTCCCTCCCTCATCCCGCGACTATAATGATCCCTGTTCTACCTTAAAAGTCAGACTAGACCAGAGGATATACACTGGTACAGATAGGAACTGGAAACACAGGGAATCCAGGACAAATGATCCCATTAAGAGCAGCTGTGAGAGTGGCGATATAGGGAGGGTGGAGTAGAAAGGGGGAAGCTATTACAAGTATCTACATATAACCTCCTCCCCGTGGGGTAAACAACAGAAAAGTGGGTGAAGGGAGACATCAGACAGTGTAAGATATGACAAAATGATAATAATTTATTAATTATAAAGGGTTCATGAGGGTGGGGGGAATGGGGAAGGAAGGAGAAAATGAGGAACTGATACCAAGGGCTCAAGTAGAAAGAAAATATTTTGAGAATGATGATAACAGATGTACAAATGTATTTGACACGATGGATGGATGGGTGGGTGGATGGATGGATGCATGGATAGATGGGTAGATTATGATGAGTTGTATGAGCCTAGTTTAAAAAAAAGAATTAAAGAACAAGCAAAATAAATGATGATGACAATATATGTGCAAATGTGCTTGACACAATGATTGTATATATGGATTTGATAAGAGCTGTAAGAGTCCCCACTAATTTTTTTTAAAGACAGAGTAGGGCTGAGCCCCAATGGCATAGTGGTTGAGTGTGGGACTGTGACCCACGGGGCTGGCAGATCAAATCCAGCAGCAGCTCTCCAGGAGCAAGGCTGGGTCTCCCACTGCCACCAGAGGGCAGTAATGACCCCGCCCCCAAAAAAGACAGAGGTTTACACACAAAAGAAATTGATTATTAAGAAAACCTCCTAACCCAGTCCAGATCAACTCCATAATTCCAATATTAGTCCATCTGTCTGATACCAGTCTACAAAGTCCGCTTCAGACTCATGCAACATATGCAATGGCACCAAACACAGGAAAATCACAAGCCAGTAAGTGGGAAGTCTTGTGGAGCAGTGGCATTGTAAGCATCTTAGCGATAGCAGGGATCGCTGCATGCCTTTTCTGGCTCAGGAGGTCTGCTTGCATCAGGGTAGGTCCATGTGGCTTCTCCAGCTCCCAAGGCATAGTACCATGTGTCTTGTCAGTAGAGCGTCTCTAAGGAAGTGAGTCAAGAAAGACTCTCCCACCTCCAAGGAGAAAATCTAGAAATTCCCATAGTCCTCAGGGGGAAGGCCATGCCAACACAGAGATCTCACTGGCTGTACCCTGATTAACAGAGTAGACCCCACCCCTTCATACTTCATCTTCTCAAGTCCAAAATTAATGACAAATTATTTAGCTATCACAAGATCTATGTACATATATTTATTTTTTAAGGATAAAAGTATCAGATGGACTTTGGGCCTCCACTCAAGTACTCATTCAATGAGCACTTTTTTCTAATATTCCAGCATCCTATGGTGTTCACTGTCCCGACATAATCGCTGAAGGTAAAATATGTACATAAGCAAATCCGGTGAAGAAAGCTGATGGTGTCTGGTTATCTAAAAACATAGTATCTGAGATCTGCAAGGCTTGAAGATAAGCAAAAGCCCATCTAGCTGAGAAGCTATAAAGACCACATGAAAGAAGCACACCATCCTGTGTGATCATAAGGTGGCTAATGGATCAAGTACCAGGTATCAAAGATCCAGAACAAAAAAGTCATATGAATGTGAATGAGGGGGGAAATGGAGTAGAGATCCATCTGTAGACAATTGGACATCCCCTTACAGAAGGGTCACAAGGAAGAGACAAGCCTGCCAGTGGGCAGTACAGTACCAATGAGGAATACAGCTTTTTTCTAATTCTTTAATACTTTCTCTCTTCCCTACCCCCAACTATCATTACCCCAATTCTACCTTACAAATCCGTCTAGACCAGATCATGTACACTGGTACAGAAAAGAGCTTGTAACACAGGGAATCCAGGGCAAATAAACCCCTCAGGACCAATAATGAGAATAGCAATATCAGGAGGGAAAGGGTAAAGTGGGGGGAGAAAGGGGAAACAGATCACAATGATCTTCATATAACCCCCTCCCAGGGGTACAGACAGCAGTCAGTGTAAGGCATGAAAAAGTAATAATAATGTTTAAATTATGAAGGTTTCATGAGGAAGGGACGGTGGAGAAAGGAGGAAAAATTGAGGAGCTGATACCAAGGGATGAAGTAGAAAGTGTTTTGAAAATGGTGATGATAACCTGTGTGCAAATGTACTTGATATAATGGATGGATGAATGGATTGTGATAAGAGCTGTAAGAGGCCCCCCAAAAATGAACTTTTTAAATTTCCAATCCCCTCACAACTTTAGTGGCATTTATTGCCTCATTTTATTGAGCGCTGCCATTTTTGCAGCAGTGAGATGGTATTTCACTGTAGTTGTGGTTTGCCTATCTCTATTGACTAATAACTATGAGCTTATTTTTATGAGCTCATTTTTTGTGTTTATTAGACACCTGAATATCTTCTTTCATGAAGTGTTTGTTCTTGTCCTTTAACCATTTATTTATTAGATTTGTTGTTGTTAGTTGCTTAAGTAGTATATATATTTTAGAGATTACATACTTGTCAAATAGCTCATTGCCTAAAATATTTTCCCAGACTATAGATTCCCTTTTATTCTTTTGGTAAAATATTTTTATTTATTCAAATTTTTATTGTGAACCGGATGAGGTTTATAGAGGAGAGCAGATCTCTATACAACAATTTCTATACATTTTGCTTCATGTTACTGATTACAATACCTTACAAACATGGAGCAAATGGCAAAATCCTACTATGCTATATATGAATTGGCAGTATTAATAGGAATATATAACTTCTAAAGCTTCCATATAAGTTCCAGAAGCATGAGCACCTCAGACACAATCAGCACCTCTAGAACCATATCTTTGTCTCTAAATATCATTCCCTGATAAAATCAACCAGAATTATAGCAATAAACCTCCTGCTATTAAATGACTCACAGAGACCCTACAGAACAGAGTATATCTACCTCATAGTGTTTCCAAGACTGTAAATCTTTCTGGAAGCATGTTGCCACATCTTTCTCCTATGGGATGGGTGGCATATTTGAACCAGCAACTTTTGGTTAGCAACTGAGTATCTAATTAGTGTACCACTAGTGTTCCTTAAATTACCCAGGGCTCTTTAAAAATTCAATCCATTCCAGATCTTTGACAGGGATAGGAGCCATCTATTATGTGAAAAAGCAGAGACACCCAAAGACTAATGGGACATGTCACAAAGACACACGTTCCTGATTGAAGAGGTTCCTACTGACCAAACTTTGAACAATTTGATAATGAAAAAGAATAATGAGGGTAATTGATTATAAAACACTGAATTAAAAAGAATCATTGAGTCTATAGTAAATTATTAAAATAAAGTAGGGTGCATTCTTCTTTACATAAGAAAGACAATTAATAAATATGGAAAGAATGATAGAATTGAAATGTCACCATTCTTCAGCAATAATAATATAGGAAAGGCTCATTGAGTAAAGAGTTACTGGAGAATAGAATATCCACACATCTTCCATTTGTCACCTCCCAGATGTCATACTAATTTCAAAAGGTACTTCGTATTGGCAAAATCTAGCAGACACCATTTTAACCAGGAGATCAAATTGAACAAATTGTCATAAGCTACCTCCTGATGTGATAAACAGGAATTATAGAATATCACATGCAGGATTATTGCCAAAATGCTTAGTATGAATCTAACAATGAGCAAAGTATTAGACAATATCTATTGTGGAATATTATACAAAATAACTTACATGGACTCTTTGGAATGATGCCTTAAAAGAAAACAAAAGGCAGTGGGTCCTATTCTGAATTAAAGATTAGGTGGATGTGATTAACAAATGCATTATGCGATACATATCACCACATTTTAAACTTTTTAAGAAAGCTACAGCAGCCCATGATTACAAAGTTCAACTTCTAATACTGTCTGTAGAGAAATGAGCTTTGAGATGTGGGCGATTTAAGTGACAGCTCGGCGCTTCCATTTCCTCACATGGACACGAAAGGATGGAGGAATCGCACCCTCAGGACACAGCTTCAATGGTTTTTTATTGAGAAAGAAAACCCTATAGTCCATGAAACAGCATGTAACTAACAAACAAAAATGCCACCCTCTTACCCTCTGACTCTGACATGGACTGAAGTGAGCTGGCCTGTCCTCCTTGCAGAAGTCCACCCTTCACAGTCACCCTGGAAATATCATAAAGCATCTCTCAAGTCAGCATTGGGGAGTAAAGGAAGCCCAAAGCAAGCCTGGAATCTACTGGATCAGAGTTATGGCAACATAACAGGGAGACACCATTGTTCACCGAAGGGGTTTCTTGCCTGACCCCCTCGCGAACTGAAAGGGCTCTCGAAACAGGAAAATGGCAAAATGTTCTCTGAAAGAGTCAAGACCAACACAGCTTGCCCTCCAAGCCTGGACACCAAAATGAATTCTCTTTTCTTCTCCTTTCCAAATCCACAAACTCATATATGATAACATTAAGAATCCTTTCTACTCTTAATATTTAGTCCTGTTTTGATAGTTCCCTAAAACCGTACGGCTAAAAACATACACAGGGAGAGTAGTGTGTGGTAACAATATTCTTAACACCACTTACATCGTTAGCTTTAGTTGGAAAATGTTAATGCCCAATGACCTTTTTCTGAAGGGTATTTTAAGGAGACAAAGCAATTTTCTGTAATATGGTTACCATAGTGATTGGCCCTTTAAAAAGACCAGGGGGAAAATGATGTACATCTGTAATCGACAAAGACTGCAACAACAAATGGCTTGATCAAACAACATTTGGGGATTAATGTGACGCAGAATAGTTAAGTGGGGTTTTAAAACATCTAATTCCACACACACACACCCCCACACACACATACATCCCTGAGGGGGGGGGGGACACACAATAACAATTTTTAAACTCCATGGAGCTGCCTGAACAGGTCCTTGATAATCGCTGGCATGGACCTTGTACTTTGGGAGAAAGAGGCGCCTGCTTCCTGGGAAAGGGCTTGCTTGTGCACAAAAGCAGGCAGTGTCCTCAGAGGTGCTGACACCCTGCAGCAGGGAGGTGGGGGCCAGAGAAAGAAAGGAGGCCTGTGGGAAATGGCATGGCAGCAGCCTTCTCTCTCCCCCACCTCGCGCCCCCCTTCCCCCCACTACTCAGTGAGGGTAAGAGCTCTGCCAGTCCTCACCCAAACTGCTAGGACTTGACTTTAAGGATACAGAGACTCGTTGGTCAGCTGGTCCTTTGAGGCGTGGCAGGTTCAAGGTTCCCAAGTACAACTGGGAAAGTTCAAGATGAGCCTGGCATGCATGGTGTTTAAAAGCAAGAGCATTCTCACAGAATGGTGGGGAAACCTTAGACACTGGAACTCACTGTCCGGGGCTCGCACTGACCAAACGTGGCAATTTAAGCATCAAAATGAATGACAGCAACAGACAATAGCTAATTGGATACTATCGAAAACCGTGAGTCTAGACAGAGGCAGAGTCACGAACAAATGAGTGAATGGATTTATCAATGGAAAGTATGTTGAGGGCATTGGCATAGTTTCAGATTTCCTACTCGAAATTGCTACTAGATCTGTGAAGAGAGTGGTTTGGACATTACAGGAGACTAAAGGAAGCCTCACGAGCAATGGCGCCAAAGGAAACCATTCAGACAGCATCTGAATGGTTTGGGCCTGGGACGTGCACATGGTTGTACCTGCCATCGCCTTGGCCCAGGCTGCCTTCCGGTTGATGGCCTTGCTTTATCCACAGGGTTCAGGCAGTTTCCCCTCTGCTTCTGCATCCTGACGGACTCGGAGTCTCTCCCGGATCTCGCACAGTTACCTAGCACATAGCAGGCATCTCACAGAAGCGAGCTGCTATGGGTTCGAAGCGAGTCAGTGGTCCCACGCAGCTGCCTGTGCCTTTCACCCGACAAACGCACGGCTTAGGCACTGTTGGCAGTCGGATGAAGCACACTGCTCTCAAATGCTAGGTCAAACAAAAGGGTTCCTTCTCCCCCAGGGTCCCGCACATCCCTCCCCGCCGGATGTCCTCCTTCGTCTGAGGCTGCTCGCATCGCCCAGTCAGAAAATTCTGTACTGCGCCTCCCCATCACCCGCCCCCGTGATCTCACCTCTCATCTCATGCCATGTCCATTGGCTGACATTTCTTTTTTCAATTTCTATAAACACCCGTCTTGCTGCTGTGTGCTGCCACCCAAACACTAGAACTGCCCCCGGGGGGGGGTTTCCCACGTTGGGATCTTTATCGAAGCAAACGCCCGCATCTTGCTCCCGCGCTAAGCGGCTGATGGGTTTGAACCACTGACCTTTTCGCTAACAGCTGAGCGCTTTACCCACGGTGACACCAGGACTCCTATATAGGTCCACAGACATGAAAATATAAATTATGCCCACTCCTTTGCTTTTGTCGACTTCACAGCCTCTCTCCAGGGGGAAGAAAGGCTCAGAGGAGAGAGGAAACAAAACCCCTCACAGCAGACGGCCTGCAGGCTTCCGGTGACCTTTATTTAAGCACCTACATTTAACGTCTATAATTACTCTGCAGAGGGGAGAGATTGGGCTTCGTTTTTAAAGATCTATTTGCTTGCTACCCGGAAACAAGCAAAAAGAAAGAAAGACTCTGGAAATCGTCATGGGAGGGAAGGGAGAGTTTTGAGCCAAAGAAAAATGCTCTGACTTTATTTGTCTTCTTTGTGAAGAATCAATAGCAACTGCTTTGTGAACTAGACCCGAAAAGTACAGTGTACCCACGGGGTGACATATCCATACACATGTGCATACAGAGAATGGGGACACTTGCTGAACTGTATCAAGGCAGAATTAAACACACTGGATCCAAATTAAGACTTATCAGCAAGTTCATTATCTAAAAATAAATCAGCTTTTCTTTGCTTCATCAAAAGATCAGATTATAGTGTACGCAGCCTTACTTTTAGACTAAAATTTTTTTTTTATTCTAAGACAACTGAGGACAATGAGAATTATTATATAATCTGTCAGGTACTGTATAGTCCAATTGTGAGCGAGTATTGTTCCTGCACAATGAGGGTTATCTAGTAGCTTCCCCCATTGTAAAGGTATAACAGACTTTAGCAGTTAAGAATAAAAACAATTCAGAAATGCAGCATGTAAAACAAAACACATTTACTGCAATCTAGCATTTCAGACAGGACGTCCTTGACATACAATTGGAGTTTCCTTCAGGGCCAGAAGAGACCTGTCACCGAGATTGGACGTGTAGTCCTTCATCCATTTTCCTTGGGACCATGGCTGAGTCATTGAATTCTTCTGTGCCTTTACATGCTGAAAATTATGAACCACACCTGGACGGATGCATTTCCCTCACAGCGTGGTGACAGGGTAAAGAGGGGGATGGCTTGTATGTCCTTCCACTGCAAACACTGGTCAAGATCTTAGCAAAAGTGCATAGCTCCACCTCCCACCATCACCAGCAGTGGGGCTGAGGC
Organism: Nesogale talazaci; assembly: GCA_004026705.1. Classification (NCBI taxonomy): domain Eukaryota; kingdom Metazoa; phylum Chordata; class Mammalia; order Afrosoricida; family Tenrecidae; genus Nesogale; species Nesogale talazaci. The sequence goes on along the minus strand of PVJH01041538.1, from coordinate 4,451 downwards.
GGAAAACTTACCAGAGTGGGAACAGGGACAAGACTCAAGTGTTTGTGATTGAGCGGGCTCAAATCAACACCTGTGATCCAACATTGTAAATAATTCAATCCAGCATCAAATGAGAGAATTCTATTAGACCTCACATTCTGAGTACCCAGTTTTCAAAGGGCTAGGGATGACAGTGAAAGCCCAATATACATTTGCAGAGTCTGAATGAGGATTACGTCTCCATTGACAGCCCTTGGAGCTCTGATCTGCGATGTGAATAGTCGTCCTCAGAGAGTGCATTAAAAAAGTATATAGCTGCAGATGTCAGACTCTCAGACTCCCTGGCTCAGTTCTGACTTAAAGCCAGTGCACCCACTGGGTGACCTATAATATACATGTGCATACAAAGAATAGGGACATCTTGAAAGGAGGAGCTAAGTTGTCTCTTTCTGTTTTTAAAGATCCTGGCAAGAATGAGAGGCCTCATCTTCTGTGGAGCATCTGGTGGTTTCGAGTTTCTGATTTTGTGGTTGACAGTCCAGCTCATGGCAAACTATGCCACTAGGGCTCCTAGTGCAGATATAACAATACCAACAAAAAACTCATGCCAGCCTGTCAATACCAACTCATAGGAAGTCTACAGGACAGGGTAGAACAGACCCTGTAGGTTTCCAAGACTGCAGCTCTTTGCCCAAGTTGAAAGTCCATTGAGCAGCTAGAGGTTTTGAACTGCAAGCCTTGTGGATTGCAGTCCAAAGTATAATCATTATGCCACCAAGGATCCTCCCTACAGTTATAGTTAGGTTAAAATATAACATCTTATCAGTGTTCCTTCTTGCCCCATTTTGAATTTGTTCTTTTTTTATTATTATTTTCTTCTTTCTTTTGAATTAAGGTCTTTCTCTGTTTTATGTTGTTGTTGTTGTTGTTGTTATTGTTGTTGTTGAGTTTGAATTTTGTTTTATCGTTGGTTGGTTGGTTGTTTTTGTTTGGAGTATGCTTAATAGTTTACACAATGGGAGAATCAATAGAAAAAGTAACTAAATTAATGTCTCTTGGGGTTATGGCAGGGGACATTGAGAAAAAATGGAGAACTAATAATAGTGTTTACAGGAATAAAGAAAAATGTTCTATAATTGACTGTCATGATGATTGCACAACTTGTTTCAATATATGGACACCATTGAATGTGTGGTACATAAATTGCATGCCAATAAAACTGATTTGTTTTGTTTTTTAAGTTGTGCAGTTAGAAAAAAGCATGAAAATAAACCACCATCTACAATCAAATATTTCCTATGGTCATTAGAGGTAATGGGAATGGGAGCAAATTCTTATCTTGTGGTCTTCTGAATTTTTTGTATTTTATATAAAGGGCCCTTTTGAAAGATGGCAATTTAAATTTTGTAACATAATAGCCACAAAAATGAACGCAAACCTGTTAATGACCCTGGAGGTAGCACAGGATAAAGGGATTTTGCTCTACTGTATATAGGGCCCCCAAGGAGGAGCTGGCCTGATAGCATCCAACTACAAAACCTCGGGATGTCATCTAATCCCATAAATTGAAGAGAGTCTACAAATGCTTGACTGGCTGATGCTCCGTCTCATCAAAACCCAAATCAATTGATTGTCATTGAATTGATTTTGATTACTCTGTAAGAAAGACTAGAACTGTCCCATAGGAATTGCAAGACTGTAAATCCTTACAAATGCAGACAGATGCATTGACCTTCTGTGGTCTGAGACAGTAGTATTGAATCATAAATCTTCCTGTTGGCAGCTGAGCATTTTAATCACTGTGAAACCAGGGTTTCTCTTCCCAGAGAAAGTGGGGAATTGACTTGTCCCTTCTACAAAGGAGAGACAAAAGTCATAAGTATAGAAAAGTGTCCCACAAGCAAAAGAAGTGGCTCAAGCCATTGAATTTCCAGTTAAGGTTCAGGCCCACTGTTGCCCCCATTATCTTCTCCTGGGCTACAAACAAATGAAGTGGAGTATGGCTATGTGAGCATCCTGTATCTACCTCCTCCCTCTCGGTAATTCCAACTTATATGAAAGCCCTGTCCATACAAGGTGGCTGGAGCCCTTGAAATGTGTCCAGTTTGGCCCAAGATGTGTGATAATTGTGGAATCGACACAAGGTTTCAAAAGAGAGAATTCATCATATCTCAATGTCTATATTGATTATATGTTGAGATGATCACCTTGTTTTTGTTACATGCCATCAATTCAGTTCCCGCTGATAGCAACTCTGTATACAATAGAGCCAAACAGCATCCAATCCTACACCACTCCTGCCTCGGAGGAGCACTATGATTGTTCTGCTTCCAAGACAAATTTGTCTGTCCTTTTGGCAGTCTGTGGTACTTTCAATATTGTGCACCGGCACCATGGTTAAAATGCACTTTTCTTCAGTCTTCTTTACTCACTGTCAGTCTTTGACATGTATATGAGACAATTGAAAATACCATGGCTTGGATCAAGCACACCTTAGTCTTCAAAGCCACATCCTTGCTTTTCAACACTTTTAAAAAGCAAGATTTATCTAATGCAATGTGTCATTTGACTTCTCGACTGCTACTTCTAGGAGTGTTGATTGTGAGTACAAGCAACACAAAACCCTCAATCTTATATCTGTTTACCGTCATGTTACCTATTGGTCCAGAGGAGATGATTTTTATTTTCTTTACAATGATGTTCAAGAAGCCAAACTAACTGCCAGTGATTCAATGTGGATTCATAGTGACCCCATAGGACAGGTAGAACTGCCCTGGTGGAATTTTGAAATTGTAACTCTGGGAGTGAAAGCTCCAACGTCTTCCATGGAGCAAATGGTGGTTTCAATCTGCTGACCTTCTGGTTAGCACATAGCTGGTAACCACAACACTATCAGCATTCCTATTTATGATCATATACCAGATTACATAAAATCCAGTCATTAAATTAATTTTTTCACTGCTTTTACCTGGCTATGAGCACATGAATATTGCATATGTGGCTCGAATTACCTTTTTTTACTGTGTGGTGCTCCTCTGGAGAGTGCAGAGTTTACCTCCTCCACTGCACAGGAGCCAAATAAATGTTTTCTTCTGAGCACTGACCTTTCTATTCCCATAAGTAAATTCAGAACTGATTGCATTGCTTGAGTTTCAGCCCAGGGCTGTTGTAGTTGCTAGGTGCTGGGGACTCCCCAACAGAGGTCAAAGCCAGCTCTAACAATCAAGCTGATAAAAAAGACCTCAGGTGAGAGGTGGGTGGGACCACACAATCTGAAATATCCACACCCTACAGGTGCTTTCTAGGCTTGCCCTGAAGGCCTGATTAATAGTGCCGTTGCACCCCATTGCACCAAGGTGAGAGCAAGGAAAGGAAAACATCCTCATGATGGCCTTCCATGCACCCATCACAGAGAGAGAGAGAGAGAGAGAGAGAGAGATTCACATATCCACCAAGGCATCCAAAAGTAAGGAATCGAGTGAGCTCTACTTTTAAAGCAGTGGTTCTCAACCTGTGGGTCAGAACCCCTTTGGGGGGGAGAATGACCCTTTCACAGGGGTCACCCGATTCACAACAGTAGTAAAATTATAGTTATGAAGTAACAACTAAAATAATTTTATGGTTCAAGGGTCACCACAACATGAGGAACTATATTAAAGGGTTGCAGCATTAAAAAGGTTGAGAAGCACTACTCTAGAGAGTCATAAAATGAGCATGAGAAGATCAAGGTTTTGTGGAGTCTAAAGTTCAACAATAGATTTTTTGCCATGTGAGTTGGACTCACAGCTAATGCACCTCAAGTGTAGATGCCACTCATCTGTCAGGTGGAGATTTGTGTATTTCTGTTACACTAAACAGAGAGTTTTCAAACTAAGACAAATCTGCTACAAAGGACCTTCTTTAAGTATGAAAAAACAAAGACAGCACTTTGAGGATGAAGGTGGACTTAACCAATATGCATGTGAAAGCTGAGAAATGAATAAGGGAGACTGTGGGAAAGAGAACTGGGAAGAGAGTGCATGCAGACAATCTCTCAACATTCATATGGTAGGGATTCTGGGAGACCAAAACTCCCATGGAGGGAACCTTCATATTTGTGGATCAGAAATGTGTTCCACCCACATTTTCCTAAGTTTAAGTTATTCCCCCAAATGGCCCCATAATAATGCCAGTTTTAAGGTGCTACTGGCAAGCTCATGGCAGCTACACTTGAAGGTCAACTACTTGAAGGCTATCTGCCTAAAGTAGGGGTCCAAAAACTTTTTAAACAGGGGCCCAGTTCACTGCCCCTCAGAGCATTAGAGGGCCAGACTATAGCTTAAAAAGAAAAAAAAAAAACTATGAATAAATTCACTGCAGACCCGGAATGAGCTGGCTGCTAGGCAGGACAGGCAGTCGCAGCAAAAACACCTGGCGGGCAGATAAATGTCCCAGGCAGGTCACATGTGATCCAAGGGCCATAGTTTGAGCAT